>BGNK01002652.1:0-11440 GCA_003297005.1 Symbiodinium sp. clade A Y106
GCGGGAGGTTTCGAGTTACGACTCGATGATGGTGCGAGCCACGGATGGCTCGGAGACTCTGCTGAAGCATGCGCTCCCGGTGCCCCGTGGCTCCGGGGAGCCCGTGGCTCGGCTGACGAGGCGACCGGTACCTTTAGCGGTGCGGCAGCTCAGAGATTTCAATCCCGGGCCCACGGCACCACCCGGCTGAGACAGGCGAGACAGTTGAGACAAGAGTCTAAATAGACTAAAGCTGTCTCAGGGCTGTCTCAGCTGTCTCATCTCTTGTCTGCGGGGAGAAGGGGTGTCGACAAGAGGGGGAGGGAGAAGCTGAGACAGGTGAGACAACTGAGACAAGAGTCTAAATAGACTAAAGCTGTCTCAGGGCTGTCTCAGCTGTCTCAAGTCGTCGTGGGCCATGTTTTTCGTAAAAAAGCCGCCCAAAACTAGCCTGAGACGCCTGAGACAGCCCTGAGACAGCTGTAGTCTATTTAGCCTCTTGTCTCAGCTGTCTCAGCTGTCTCATCTCTTGTCTGGCAGCCTCGCGGGGGTGAGGTGGGGGAGAAGGGGCATCGGCCGGGGGACGAGGGCAGCTGAGACAGGTGAGACAACTGAGACAAGAGTCTAAATAGACTAAAGCTGTCTCAGGGCTGTCTCCGCTGTCTCAAGTCATTTTTTTCGTAAAAAAGCCGCCCAAAACTGGCCTGAGACAACTGAGACAGCCCTGAGACAGCTTTAGTCTATTTAGACTTTTGTCTCAGCTGTCTCAGCTGTCTCACCCTAGTGCGGCGAGCATCCAGAGCACAGGCATCCAGAGCATGGGCAAGCATGCACAGGCATCCAGAGCATGGGCAAGCATGCACAGGCATCCAGAGCATGTTATGGGCTAGGGTCCGAACCGCGAGAGACAACAACTTCCCTACCCAAACCCTACGGGTCTAGTGACGAGACACTCGCAGGGCGGCACTCGCAGGGCGGCCTAGTGAGGCCAGGGTTCTAGGGGTTCGGGCTCCAAGCGGGGGTGTCGAGCAGACTGTGGCGCTGGCACTTGGTAGAGCTCGAGACCTGAACAAGGCGCTTGAGGGTTTGAAGGAGAAGAAGAAAAGGAGGCTCGAGAGAATCCCGCCTCGTTGATTGTCACCTGGTAGAGCTCGAGACCTGAACAAGGCGTGGGTTCGGAGGAGAAAAAAAAAGGCTCAAGAGTCCCGCCTCGTTGATTGTGGACCCCGTCACCCCGCCCCCCTCCCTCGCGATGCCCGGACAGGCTGAGCCGACTACACACACATGCACATGCGGTCCTCCTACACCTCAGGCTGCACTCACGGAACGACATGCACCTCGACGGCTTCTGCACTTGTTTTGGCACACTGCCCTGTCCTCTGGTTTCGCGGTCTGTTGGCCCGCGACTCTTGGCCGGGCCCATGCCCCCCGGCCACCTCCTTGCCCCACGCACGCCCTTTTCCGCGAATTTAGGGTCTCCTAACAGGGATAGGTTGAAGCTATATTGCTTATAAGACAGACTTGAATTGAGCTTAAAATACTTGTATTGTGACACCGATCCGACTCCTAAATTCGCGGGGAGGTCCCCTAGGCATCTAAATAACTGTTGTCTTGCTCTAAGTGACGCTAAAAAACCCATGCAAGGAGGTGGACCTTCCGGGCTCCAGTCTCAGCTACTTGCGGTGGCGCCGATGCGATGGCACTCGCCCTGGCAGCACGGCTGCACTGCCCTGTCCTGGGCTCTCGCGGTCTGTTGGCCCGTGACTCTTGGCCGGGCCCATGCCCCCCGGCCACCTCCTTGCCCCACGCACGCCCTTTTCCGCGAATTTAGGGTCTCCTAACAGGAATAGGTTGAAGCTATTTGGAGCTTAAAATACTTGTATTGTGGCGCCGACCCGACTCCTAAATTCGCGGGGAGGTCCCCTAGGCATCTAAATAACTGTTGTCTTGCTCTATAAGTAACCCTAAAAAAACCATGCAAGGAGGTGGACCTTCCGGGCTCCAGACTCAGCTACTCGCGGCGCCGAGCGCCGATGCAATGGCACTCGTCCTGGCAGCACTCACCGGCAGCAGATGTGCCGGGGCGTCATCCTTCGCTTTCACCCCGTTTGTATCCACAAACCTGTAGTAGAGCAAGTTCAGGTTTGGCCGTCTTCCTCTGCTGTCGACCGGGACCTTTCCTCGTTTCTCTATGAATCCTGCAGATTTGAGCAGGTCTGCAGGACTCCATCTCTTTTTTTTCAGCGGCGGCTCAGAGAGAAGCTGCGCGTTTGCATTCAGCACATCCGTCAGCTCAGCGTAGATGTCCTCCCGGGTCGTGGCCTTGATGAACTTCTGGACCAGCTCCGTCGTGGCATCCTTCAGCTCCGTCACCGAGAGGTTGTGGCTCGAAGTCGGCACGGGGCCGATGGAGCGCATCTTGACATCGTGCAAAAGGTGCTTGTACACCAGGAACAAGATGGCAAAGTATGAGGGGCGGTCGCGCTGGAGCGTCTCTTCTATCGGTTCCCACTTGCGCTCGTTGGACTCGGGCTTGTTGGGGTCGGCAATGCGGAGCAAGGAGTCGAAGTCGATGGAGCACGAGTAGCTGCCGAGGATAGACTCCATGATGTTCGCCAGCGTGTCCTTGCCGTTCCTGCCGACGCCTCTGAGCCAGAGGCCGGCTGCTTGCGACATGGCGAACAACCCCTTGGCGATGAGCTCCAACTCCTAGAACCGTGGCCCCCCAGTCATTCTCCGTCCACCGGTGCAGCACTGCGAGCTCGCGGATCGCGGCCATCGCGTCCTCCAGCATCCTGCAGGCGACCTCGTGCAAGTAATACACGATGCCCTGCTTCGAGCGCCTGAAGGCATCGCGCTGCTTGCGGACCTCGCGGAGCGCAGCCTCGAGCCGCTCCTGGGCCTCCGTCCCCCACCAGGCGGGCCACTCGTGCTCCCAGTCGGTCGAGCGCGTGATGCAGTGGTTCGGGTGCATGTCGATGAAGTCCATCGACTGCCGGTTGAAGAGGCGGCCTTGGAAGTTCAGGTAGCGGCGCGTCTTGTCGCCGTCTCAGTCCGTGCTGTGCACCCCCAAGAAGCTCTTCATGGAGTTCGCCACGCTGGTGCGGAAGGTCTCGTTGCTGAAGGCCCAGGCAGCTTCGACGTTCAAGTCGACTTGGACGTCCGTGGTGTCCCAGCGCACATATAATATAGTCCGATAGGTCCCGCTGGCACACGACCTGCACCATCCATTTCAGCACGTCCATGGCCATGGTCCCACCGAGGATCCAAACTCGCTTGGGGGCATTGTACCAAGCGCAGTGCCCAGTGTCCTGCACTATCTTGAACACCTCTTGGATGCGGAACGGTACCAAGGCGTGCACCGCCGGCGAGCGCAGCGCCACATGCGCGAACAGCCCGTGATGGCTTCGCGGGGACTTGAAGGCTGTCATCACAAACTTGTGATGCTCCCGCCAACGCGGATCCCGAGCGCTCCACAGCCTTGACACATCATTGCCGTGACCGCCTGAATCCACCATCTCGCGGCGAGCCTCCTCGAGTGCAACCTCCACGGACAGCTGAGGCTCCAAGGTGCACTTGTACCCGTCGAGCCCANACAGCCTTGACACATCATTGCCGTGACCGCCTGAATCCACCATCTCGCGGCGAGCCTCCTCGAGTGCAACCTCCACGGACAGCTGAGGCTCCAAGGTGCACTTGTACCCGTCGAGCCCATCATCCAAAGCATCCCTGAGCTCCCTCATGCGGGCCTGCTTGACATGCAGGAAGAGACCGTCGTGCTCGTAGGCCAGCACAGACCCCCCACAGGCCCTCACGATCGCCTCGACCCTGTCGATCAGTTGCCGCTCCCTCTTCGTGTTGAGGACGTAGGCCAAGAGATCCTCCGGACGGGGCGACTGGGGCCGAAGTGTCTCCCACAGCTCCTGATTCCTCTCCACATCCTGTGCCCGGAGCTTTGCAACCTCCTCAGCGAAGCGCTCTGCGTAAGAGAGTGCTTCAGCGTCCATCGTGACCACATTGTGGGACCTCCTCCAGGCTCGCACCGTCCCCCCGTACAGGAGGCGGAGAAAGAGTTGCTTGGCAATCGCCCTCTCGCTGTGCGTGGACTGCAGATGCACCTGGCGATTCGCCGTGAACTCCCGGAGAAACTCGCTGTCATGGCGCTCCGCCATGATGCACACGTGGGCGTTGGTCAAGTCGAAGGTGTAGTGATCTTCCAAACCCGCCCTGCACAAACTTCGAAACCACCGAGGAAAAACGAAGGTAGATGCAGCCAAGTGCCCGGAGCACACGCCGGGGTCGAGCAGCTTTAGCTCCGTCGCCTCTTCCTTAGTCGGCCTCCCGGCATGACGGCGGCCCCTTTCCTTGATGGAAGTCATCAAACTCTCCTCGTGGTAGATGGTCTTGTAGGTCCTAGCACCTCCCGGAAGCACGTTCTTGCTGCTTTGCACCAGGATGTCGCCCAAGGATCGCTCCACAGTTGGTCCTGTGCGCCCCAAACGATGGATCTTGGACAGCTCCTTCGAAGCCAGAAGGTCCATCGCCGCAGCATTCACGTGATCGAAGAGGACGAAGCATTTTTTTTCGCAGACACCCACGTCCTCCGCCAGGTGATCGTCCTCGAGCTGCTCATCCTTCATGAAGTCGGAGCTCGACAGGAGCTGGTCGATGGCCTCGCGGTGCTCCCTCCGCTCCCGCTCCATCGCCTCCTCGACTTTGGTGTCCTCGCTCTCCGCCTGCGCGGCACCGTCATCATCCGCGGGCTCGCCCCTGTGCTTCGGGATGCCCGCCTGCTCATGGACCGCCGCCTCCGCGACGATCGCCGCCTCCGCATGCCCGGGACCGTCCGCCTCCTCATCATCCGAGTCGATCAGCGATGGTAGCACATTGGCCAGGGTCCGGGCGGTGAGCAAGGAAATCTTCCTCCAGTGTCCAGCGGCTGACGCTTTCATGAAGCGCTGCAAGATCAACGCAGCAGTCTGCTCACCTCGTGCCCTGCTGTTGCAGAACTGCAGAAGATGTACCGCAAGCTCGCTGTCAGGCTCACTGTCTGCGTGCCGCAATGTCGCCCAGGCTGCGGCGACCCGCCAGTCTGTCGTTCCTGCTTCCTCCATCGCCCTTAGCACAGCATTGCCGCGGGACGCATCATTGTCGAAGCGTCGGCACATGCAAGTTGAGAACTCTACGGCCAGAGCATCGGTGCCGAGCAGGGCCGCCTCCTGTACATCCACCCAAACGAGCTGCGCGGCCTCACCGAGGGTCCGAATACCCCCCACCCGGACCGACTACACCCCCGACGACAAGCCCTCGACATGCCTGTGTATCGTCAGCCTCCGTCTTCTTGGGGACCGTCGCCATCCGCGCCTGACACGTCAATTTACGAAGACGATGATGCGAGACTAAAAAAAAGCCAGCAGGCCGAGGGCGGGTCCAGGAGCGGGCGAGGGGGGGAGGGCGAGACGGGTGAGACAGGCGAGACATTGAGACAAAGAGTCTAAATAGACTAAGGCTGTCTCAGACGCGTCTCATGTGTCTCATGCTCATTTCTGGGCGAATCTGACGAGAAAAACGCACTTGCAACGGGACGAGACAAACGAGACAGACCTGAGACACCTTATCAAGGGCGTCAGGGTAACGCTGAAGCCACCAACCAGAATCCAAGCACATGGCCGGTGCTACGGAGTCCATCACGGCATCCTGACCAAGGACGGTCCGGCCAACACTGAAGCCACCAACCAGAATCCGAGCACCGAGCCTGAGTGGCCGGAGCTACGGAGTCAATCACGGCATCCTGACCAAGGACGGTCCGGCCAACACTGAAGCCACACTCAGAATCCGAGCACCGAGCCATGGCCGGCTCCACCGAGCCCATTGCAGAATCCTGATCAAGGCTGTCCGGCCAGCACTGAAGCGCCAACCAGAGTCCGAGCACCGAGCCCGTTCCTGCTCCAACTCGCGCTCCACTGCATCCTGAACGGGTCACACGAGACAAAAAAAACAGGGGTGTTGTCCACGCCGACCGCCTTGTGCTCCACCACCACAGGGCGCGCCGTCGAGCTCATAGCATCGCGGGCCTCGACCGGACAGGAGGGATACAACGACTCTTAAAAACCTAAGACGCGCCTCGGAGCCGTCGCCGCGCTCATCCTCGGACCGCTCCTGAAACAACAAGGCTGGCAACACCTTCATCAACAACCACCCCTCGTCCCCAGCCTTCTTGGTGAACCTGTCCAGGGACCCGAAAGGGACACCGGGGTTCTTCGTGAAGTTCTTCATGACCTGAAGGCATAAGGACCCGCCGATCAGCACAACGGAAGCCACGGAACTGAGGCACAGGCACAGGAAGTCGAAGAAGCAGCGAAGGGGCACCTGAAACAAGAGGCGAGGGGTGGTGGGGGCAGGGGCCACACTGCGAAACCGAGGCCCAGACTGGCGAATTGGTGGGAAAGGCCGGGCGCCTGGCGGGACAAGAGAGATGCGGGATTGGTGGCAGAATGCAGTGCTTTTTGACGCGCACACGGACGAGCTGAGGCCCAGACAATCGGGTTGCCGAGACGTTACCTGGCGGGATCCAGCAGGCGGATATCAGGGCTACAGACACACAGANTGGCAGAATGCAGTGCTTTTTGACGCGCACACGGACGAGCTGAGGCCCAGACAATCGGGTTGCCGAGACGTTACCTGGCGGGATCCAGCAGGCGGATATCAGGGCTACAGACACACAGAGACGCTCGCACGGACAAACGAACCCCGCAAAAAAAAAAAACACCGAAATCCGAAAAGACCCTGAACTGCGAATGCCAAGGCCCAGGCGCAGGATGAAGTCGAGAGGAGCGCCTGGGCAGAACGAGTCGGGAGGGGCTGGGGCGCTCTACATCGAAGCCGGCGCACACAAGGACAGACAAACCCCAAACCCCGAAATCCGAAAAGACCCTGAACTGCGAAGGCCAAGGCCCAGACAACGAATTGAAGGAGAAGGCCAAGTGCCTGACAGCGGGCGGGGGAGAGGTTGATAGGCCAAATGGTCTATGTTCGGTGTGCGCGCCTTCCCGGTTCAAAAGGGGAAGCCCTTGCCCCCCCAGGACGGANAAGGAGAAGGCCAAGTGCCTGACAGCGGGCGGGGGAGAGGTTGATAGGCCAAATGGTCTATGTTCGGTGTGCGCGCCTTCCCGGTTCAAAAGGGGAAGCCCTTGCCCCCCCAGGACGGAAAAACAAGCTAAATGCTGCAGCGTCGCAGATCAAGGCTTGGCAAGCAATGAAATGGACATGTCGCACTCAAAAAAAAAGCACTCGGCACTCGGCTCCCTGTTTTAAAAACTCGGCGCAGTGAGACGCTAGTCCATGGAATGCAAATCGTCCTCGGGCTGCTCGTCCTTCTTCTCGTCATCGGCCTTGGGCTTGTCACCCTTCTTCTTCTTCTCGCCATCGGCCTTGGGCTTGTCGTCCTTCTTCTTCTTGTCGTCATCGGTCTTGCGCTTGTCGTCCTTCTTCTTCTTGTCGTCATCGGTCTTGCGCTTGTCGTCCTTCTTCTTCTTGTCGTCATCGGTCTTGCGCTTGTCGTTCTTCTTCTTCTTGTCGCCATCGGTCTTGCGCTTGTCGTCCTTCTTCTTCTTGTCGCCATCGGCTCTTGTCGTCATCGGTCTTGCGCTTGTCGTCCTTCTTCTTCTTCTTGTCGTCATCGGTCTTGCGCTTGTCGTTCTTCTTCTTCTTGTCGCCATCGGCCTTGCGCTTGTCGTCCTTCTTCTTCTTGTCGCCATCGGCCTTGCGCTTGTCCTTCTNCTTCTTCTTCTTGTCGTCATCGGTCTTGCGCTTGTCGTTCTTCTTCTTCTTGTCGCCATCGGCCTTGCGCTTGTCGTCCTTCTTCTTCTTGTCGCCATCGGCCTTGCGCTTGTCCTTCTTCTTGCGCTCAGCTCATGAAAGTCTTGCCAGTCGCTGAGCTGCATCCCATCCAAAGTCTCCTTTATCTGCTCAAGCCCGAGCGCAAGCGCATTGGTCTGGACGTGGGGCTACGCAGTGTCGGGCAGCGGCTTCGGAGCAGGTGGTGGCCGGAAGTTTTGCAAAACAAAAAGAAAGAGCCCCTCACCAATCTCACCCAACCTCACCAGCCTAGTCTCACCTCACCAACTTCGCCAACCTCACCAACCTGCGCAGTCATTCGAAGCTTCAAGCATGTTGCAGCTTTGCTCGAGCCAGTGCGAGAATGAGGATGCAGGTCACGCGAGCTCAACGAATCACAGGCTTGGACCTTCCCAGCGCTCCTTGATGACCTGAGAAGTCATGCAATCGAACAGGCAGCCCAAAAGAAGTCAACAAAGCCACTGTTCCGCGACGTGTCTGTGCTGCAGACTGCACTGCATCTGCAACACGCCCGACTGGCTTTATTTTGCCTCACAAACATGTTGCGCCGTCGATCTACGGCGATGTCACGTTCCCACCCGACAAGACAGCAAGCTTGGAATGGTCGGCGCCCACAAAGGTGACATTCATCTCCAGCAGTTTCTGAGCCTGACGTGAGTGAAGCCCCGATGACATTCACACGACGTCCCGTGGCCCCTCGTCAACACGAACAACTGACCCACCCTCGCACCTGCAGAAAGCAGACTGCTATGGCAGTGGCTGAAGCAGTTGGCTCGCTTCCACCGACAACGTACCCCGTCTCTTCCGTATTCTGCAAATAGTGGATTTCCTTGCAACAGTAACGCAGTTTGCTTTGAATACGCAAAGTGTGGTGATACCCAAGTCGAATTCGGGGTGTGGTAGCTGTCGGTGTCGCCATGAGGGGGAACATCACCTTGATCATCTCGTGTTGCTCTACAAGGGAAGGCCGGCGTGCTGCTGCAAGAAGCTTGTCCGTCTGGGCCAGGGCTGCTTGCGCTNCACTGTTCCGCGACGTGTCTGTGCTGCAGACTGCACTGCATCTGCAACACGCCCGACTGGCTTTATTTTGCCTCACAAACATGTTGCGCCGTCGATCTACGGCGATGTCACGTTGCCACCCGACAAGACAGCGAGCTTGGAATGGTCGGCGCCCACAAAGGTGACATTCATCTCCAGCAGTTTCTGAGCCTGACGTGAGTAAAGCCCCGATGACATTCACACGACGTCCCGTGGCCCCTCGTCAACACGAACAACTGACCCACCCTCGCACCTGCAGAAAGCAGACTGCTATGGCAGTAGCTGAAGCAGTTGGCTCGCTTCCACCGACGAGGTACCCGTCTCTTCCGTATTCTGCAAATAGTGGATTTCCTTGCAACAGTAACGCAGTTTGCTTGGTGCAATTGCTGGATCAAACACGGCTACAGCAACCTGGAGAAAAGCAACCAAGCTCAGGTCTCTTGATAGCTGATGCACGAGGAATTCTAACTCTGTTGCCACATGTCGCTGGTCTACCGAAGTGCCCGTCACCTTTTGCAACTCCTGCAACTTCGTGGCCGCGTCCGGCTTCAAACTGGGAGCCTTTGACGAATTGGACAAAAGGTACAGTTGCGAAAACTTGTTGTACGAACCGCTGAGGGTGAGCTTGGGCCCAAATTTCCATAGCCCTGTCTCCACCAGGAACCGATTGCACAGGATGGCTGCATACCGTGAAGCTGCTTGAAGCCTGACTCAAGCAAGTCGGCAATCTCAAGCAACCAGAAGCCACGAAGACAAAATGCTGAGCCAGCAGCTTCTCGCCCTCAAGGCGAAGAAGGTCCTGCGGGGTCAGAACGCAAAGGAAGGGACACCGAATCTCAAACCCTGTTCTCCCGTCCTTTTAGGTATTGTCCAAGTCTTTGTCTTTCAGCGCCAGCTCGTGATCTTTGTCTTTCAGCGCCAGCTCGTGATCTTTGTCTTTCAGCGCCAGCTCGTGCTCTTTCTCTATCAGCAACTGCGTGATGTTTATGGCAACGTCGGCAGAGATGCTCCCTGACTTTGCCATGCTCCGGATTTCGTCGATACCTTTTGCTCCTCGCTGAACCTAAGACGAGGTCTCTAACACCAGTGCTATGTTTCGTCAGGCAGCTTCTGCTAGACACTCGCTAAGCACAAGGTGCCACTTACGCCACTGCGCGCAACGTCAAACAGCTTAAAAAGCTATGCACGAAACTGGCCTTCAGACGCATGGTTGGCCTCAACCGCACGCTGAGGAAGACAGCCAGCTGATCGCACGCTCCACGCAGCGCTGCAGCCACCAGCACCACCAAGAACACGCGACGTGTCATGGCGTCAAAGGTGGAACGAGTCACAGCAGCTATCCAAGCCTTGCCTTGCAAAACGGCATCGGAAAGCATCTCAATCAAGTTCAAACCCCCCGGCAAGCCTCTGCTTCGAGCTTTGCGTGCCAACAAAGAGCGACGCCGCCGCCAGGGGCCAGGGCTCCTGCCAGGAACATTACAAGAAAAAAGAGTGATACAAAGCAGCTTATCATCAGGAGGGCCTGCGAAGATCACCCGAAAGGCTTCAAGAGCACAGTAGATACGTTTCGGTAAAGCCTGCTAGCGGGAACCAACAATCACTAGGACTCGCAGACCTCCCCAGATGTCGAAGATGTCGAAGATGTGACTACCTAATTCAAGTCCGGATTGGGCGCCCCTCTCACCACACCCCACTTTGGCCCGTTGGACAAGCAGCACACCTCCCCCTGAAAAGTGCACAAACAAGAAACTGACCTGACTCTCCGTCTGACCACCACACCCCGAATTCGGCTTGGGTATCACCACTCTTTGCCAGATATTTGACGCGTTGGACGTGTTCAACGCACCCTCTCCCTCAACGCAATTCTATTCCGATTTCCACGCGCCGCCGGCGAAAGAAAACGGATGCTCCAAGTTCTCCCTGGCTCCAGGCCCTTATAAACTTGACAAACTTGACAGATTTACGCTTGTCAAGCCCTCCTCCGCCAGCCGCACGCCACCTAACGCCAGCCCACTTGACGCCTGTCAAGTCCTTCCTTGGCTCCAGGCCCGTTAAACTTGATTCCTATGACAGAATGACAGAATGACAGATGACAAGGCGGCCTTCGGAGAAAAACAAATAAAAAGAGGTCACTGACACCGTCTACGCGGAGTTCCCGTTTGGGAATTTTTTTTCGCAGTGGGGGCTCTCTCTCCCGCGACCGAGGCCAGCACATGGGCCGAAGAGGTGGACCCCANGAGGCCAGCACATGGGCCGAAGAAGTGGACCCCACCCTTGAGGAGGAAACCCATGCATTCGACGATGAGCCACTGGACTTCAATGGTGAGAAGCCCCCTGAGGTCACAGAGTTTGAGCTTGAGACCCTCGACATGGCAGCGGACAAGCAGGAAGTGACGACAAAGGTCGTACGAGACTGGAGGAGGAGACCCAATGGATCAGAAGAAGCCGCTCTCTCTGGGGAGGGTGTTCCAGTTCCATGTCCTGTGTTGGCTACAGGCCTCGTTTCGAGACATGGGTCAGAATTCGGCACTTCGCAGGCCTGTCGATTCTGCAACGTGCGGGCCGG
>BGNK01002652.1:11611-76188 GCA_003297005.1 Symbiodinium sp. clade A Y106
GCTCGCAGCACTTCCGAGTAGCTCACAGCACTTCCGAGCAGCTCACAGCACTTCCGAGTAGCTCGCAGCACCTCCTAGTAGCTCGCAGCACTTCCGAGCAGCTCACAATCGCTTCCTAGTGGCTTGCAGGCCTTCCGAGCAGTCGCTTCCCAGTGGCTTGCAGACCTTCCAAGCAGCTCATCATCGCTTCTTAGTGGCTCGCAGCTCCTAGTGGCTCGCAGCACTTCCGAGCAGCTCACAATCGCTTCCTAGCAAGCTTCCGACTTCCCAACTATTCGCAGGCCACTCTTGCCACTCGCAGGCCCACAAATCGCTTCCTAGTGGCTCGCAGGCCTTCTAGCCTTCCACAAGCTTCCCGAGTAGCTTCGAAGCCAGCATACGCCCGGTTTGCAAGCACTTTGGAGCCCCAAAGATTGTACGTCCTCGCACCTCCAAGCCTTCAGATCTGCAGGCCCGCGAAATACCAAATTCTTGAGCATGTAGCTGACACAAAAAAACAGAGACTGGGAACACTCTCCCCAGAGAGAGGAACGAGGCTTACACGATTTTCGCACATGCGATCTGGGATTCAGAATTCGTGAAACACACATCCTGCACGCCTTGGTTCCATTCTTTTGGACTAGAAATCCAGGAAAGCTGTTGCTAGAGGTCCTATGGCGAGTCCTTGACGCATGACATCATGACTGTGGAGCAGATTCAAAGAAGCGAAAGTTGCGTCAGGCTTCTCACAAGCTCTGGTTGGTGTGCGAGTTGGACCAGCTCTTCTTGGCTACAAAGCTTCTTCGTCTTGCACACAAGGCTTTGGCCAAAAGCACCGTCTTGAACCACTTGCTGAGTCCACACAGCGAATTCGTGCGCTTAGAAGGTCACCAAGTCACTGCACACTGCGCGCGAACCTCTCAGAACTCACGCGCTTACAAGTCACTGCACACTGCGAAAAGCTTCTTTGCACAAACTGCTGCATAAACCTTCAGCTGAAAGTGCTCTTTCAGCTTCTCAGCAAAACAAACACGTGCCATTGCGAAAAAAAATTGTGAAAACTCGACGCTTCTCAATCTGTTTCCCTCTTTAAAACGTTGAAAGTCATTTTTTCGGCGCGTTCTGCGGCTAAAGCAGAACGGACAGAGCTGGTAATTTGAAGCAAGTCAAAACGTCTCAGCAGCCCTGCAGGGTTTAGGATGACAGTAATCCGACGTTTGGGGAAACCGCCCAAGATCATCCTCCACTGATTGTTTTGAAACGTGGGTAAAAGGTTTCTTCAACACAACAAGGAGAAAGCTACACGAAGTAAAGACAACAAGACTGAAAAAAACGTCTTCTTCACACACAATAAGAGCTATAGGAAAAACCGCTTCAGGGGTTGGATGTCTTCTTCGAGCGTGAGAAAGCTGTTTCTGGCGATGCTCTGCGGCCAGACCTCCCTTGGTTGCGCTCGCATCGTTTATGCTCTGTTTTGACAGTCTGCACATTTTTGACAAGAGCGAGAACGCTGGGTCTGCGAATGCGCTGAGTAGGCCTCGAGTTTGCAGCTGTTTGTCGCGGAACTCGACTTTGTTGTCAGAGCCCTAAGAGGCACCGGTGCAAATGCACTGCCACTAGCGGAAACGCTAAGCTGAGCAACCGGCTGCGATTGGAATGAAATAGTAGCAGTCGTAGTACAGTAAGCAGTCGTGGTCGTCTGTAGTCATAGTAGCAGTAGCAGCAGCAGTAGAGCAGGAGCAGGAGCAGGAGCAGGAGCAGGAGCAGGAGCAGGAGAAGGAGAAGGAGAAGGAGAAGGAGAAGGAGAAGGAGAAGGAGAAGGAGAAGGAGAAGGAGAAGGAGAAGGAGAAGGAGAAGGAGAAGGAGAAGGAGAAGGAGAAGGAGAAGGAGAAGGAGAAGGAGAAGGAGAAGGAGAAGGAGAAGGAGAAGGAGAAGGAGAAGGAGAAGGAGAAGGAGACGGAAACGTAGAAGTGGACGTAGACGTAGACGTACACATAGACGCAGACATAGAGGTAGAGGTAGAGGTAGAGGTAGAGGTAGAGGTAGAGGTGGACGTAGAAGTAGAAGTAGAAGTAGAAGTAGAAGTAGAAGAAGTAGTGGTAGTAGTAGTAGTGCTAGTAGTAGAAGTAGAAGTAGAAGTAGAAGAAGTAGTGGTAGTAGTAGTAGTGCTAGTAGTAGTAGTAGTAGTAGCAGCTTTTAAGTTTGGATTCAGTCTTCTTCGCACCAGCTCGTGGCATGTCAGCTTCCATGCTGCCGCTCTTTTGTTCCAGAAAGAAACGCCCGCTTAGATTCAGCGCTCTTCTGCACAGGACATTCGTTGATTGCTGTGTGACGGAAATTTTCACAGTTTCGGAGCATGCGCAAGCTTTTGATGTGGGATGGCAATTCCAGTAACAGGATGGCTATGACACCTGAGTATGACTACTTGTTCAAGTTGCTTTTGATTGGCCAGAGTCTCGGGTGTTTTCAAAGACGTTGTGCTCACTCACACAGCGCAGCCTGACAGCAGGTGATTCGGGTGTTGGCAAGTCTTGCCTGCTACTGCGTTTTGCAGATGACACCTACACAGAGAGTTACATTAGTCATCCGGCCGCGGTTTTGACACGTAACTTTGGTTCATGTTTCTTTTCGGAGCTTGGGTTGATGAAGCAAGCAGTCTCTTCGTTTTTTGCAGGATCTTGGTTTGCCAGGTACGATCGGCGTGGACTTCAAGATTCGCACCCTCGATTTGGAGGGCAAGACAGTAAAGTTGCAGATCTGGGACACGGCCGGGCAGGCCGGGCAGGATGGCATAGACCCTACAGGCCCCAGGGCGGCACGGCCTGGCAGGAGCGCTTTCGGACGATCACGAGCAGCTACTACAGGGGTGCTCATGGCATTATCGTGGTTTATGATGTCACCGACAAGGTCGGATGCACAGGGCACAGACTGTGCAGCATTTGCGACTAGATAATGCTTCATGGTCGATGATTTGCAACGATGTGAACTGCCGGCGAGGAGTCCTTCAACAATGTCAAGCATTGGATGCAGGCTTCCTGGACTGAAGACTGAAAAGGGCTCGCATGTGGGCTCGCTCTTGGTTTCTTAACCAGGAGATCGACAAATACGCGGCCGATGGTGTGAACAAGCTGTTGGTTGGCAACAAGTCCGGCCTGCATCATACCTGTGCTTAATTGTTTTGAGCTGCTTGCTTGTCAGGTGTGATCTTTCGTCGAAGAAGGTGGTCTCTTACGATGAAGCGAAAGAGCTTGCAGATTCCCTCGGGGCCGCCTGGCCGCTCAGTAGGAGAACGAAGACTGGAACATACTGTGACTCCTGCTCATCTACTGCATCTAGTGTCGAGTCTGTGTGTTCTGCGGTTGTTGGCCTCATTGTCTCGTGGTTATGTTCTGTGTTTCATGCCAATAAAGGTTCAGTTCATGGAGACCAGTGCAAAGAACGCGCACAATGTGGAGCAGGTGGCTTGCAGGAGACGTTGCAACAGTCATTTTTCGTTTCAGTATGATTTTGTGGAGGCCTTTCAAAGCATGGCCGGCGAGATCAAGTGGCTTGGTGTGCAGACTGGGCACATGCCCTTGAATCCAACAGACAAGATAAAGCGGTTGGCACGCTCCGGAACGTCTGTATACGCTAAAACCTGCAAGCCTCAAATCCTAAAGCCTGCCTGGCTGGACTTCGAACAATCTCAGGGCGGGAAGACTTCATTTCTGAATTCGCAGCTCCAAAAACACCAGGCCTGTAGACTTCCAGCTTCTCCAAGGAGTCGTGTTGCATCTCAGCCCCAACCTGCACGCGGAAGTGGGGGCACAACTTTGGGCCCTGGTACGAGGGTCCGCGGCTGAGTGAGGTTGCTCTGTTTCTTGGTAGAATTCAGCATGCGGTACAACCATGATTGAGTGCACGTAGATTCAAATCATTGAGCATTCGTCCACGAAGACGAACGTTCAAGCGGGCAGGTTTCGGGATTGCGAGTTGCCGATATCAGGAGTAGGTTTGGGCGAGTGCAGCACAAGCTCGCCAGATTCTTGTGGAAGGCGCAGCTTAGGGCATCACACCCTTTGCGATGCGTCCAACTGCCCTGCGATCCCAGATGTCGTACTTGGAGAGCCATGCAGTGATGGTGCCAAACAGATCAGACATGCAGTAGTGATCGATGTACAAGGTCAACAACGGTGGATGTTGCAAGTGACATCGGACATCGCCTCAGCCTGGAGAATACAAGCACGCAGCTATGCGCTTTTGCGCTTTGTGCTGCATGTCCTTCTGTCGTCCTCGGACCAGATCCTGGGCGACGCCACAGACACATCCACCATTCCGTGAGTCGGCATTGTCACTTCTGCTCGAGCGTGATGAGCCTGCATGACTGGAGTGCTGCCTCCTCTAGCAGTAGCATCCTTGACAGTTTCGAGCACATCCCATCAGCCCGATATCAGTCCGTACAGGGAGGTTTCGCACGTGGGCAGGAACTGAACTTGCTGCTTGCAGCTCGTGTGTGAGTTTGTAGCTGCCCCTGCATTCTTAATGCCAGAGAGACTTCATGCACGAATGGGCCGTGCGACGAATTGCGCGCATGCCCACACAGATGCTGAAGACTGCGTTTTGCTACCCTCCGCTTCAGACAAGAGAGGGCATCTGTGCAGGCCTACAACCTCATGTCCTCAAAGGGGAGACACAAAAGACTGCGCCTGCACCTTGAAGCTAAGTTGTGCCCAGATCCTGCTTGCCCTTGAAAGCTAAATACTGCAGGTCTATTTTAGAACACATGACATCCCATGAACAGGGCCATGAACATAGACAGGCTCGGATACGCAGCGTACACACCGCCTGTATGGCCAGAATTCACTGTGCATCTGAACATCTGCTTCCTGGGCGAGTGCCTGATGCCAATGCGCAGCTCCCAGCGCTGATGCTGTCCGTGCAGGGTGAGTCCCTGGTCGGGCGGCTTGTGAATGTGACAGGAACTGTCCGCTGCTCGTGGAGAGCTGTTCAAGGGGTAAACAGCGCAGATCTGGTGAAAGGAGACCATGAACTTCTGGAGGGAGCAGTGGCCGGGGAGGTTCCGGCCTTGGTGTCTTAGACTCTTGAACTGGAGCGAGGGAGCAGTGCCGTCTCCTGCCTGCTGAGGCTTCCATAAAGGGACAAGTTGTGGGCTGGGCTCCTGAGGACAGGGCGGCGGTTGAAGTCCTTGTGGATTAGTTCAGATTGGCAGTAGGGTTAGTTCGGATTGAGGAGCAGCACTGCATGGTGCAGCACTTACAACAATCCGGTTTGTTGCTCTTGTTGCCCGCTAGGAGTACTGCAAAAGAACGGTTCATTGCAGACCTCTAGGTTCGCAGCTTTGGTGGCGCCCTTCTCCGGGTTCAGTCAGCATCACTGGCAGAGATGGAGGTCAGCGAAGGGAGCTGCACGTTGCCGAACGTTGCACGTTGTTGTGTTCTTGTGCTTACGCAGTGCAGGAGGAGTTCGATGTCCTCTGGCCGGAGGGTGACAATCTACGATTGCTGGGCAAGGACATGTGACCGGTCAGTAGTCCCGCCGGCATTCCGAGCTCGTGCTAACAAAGGAGGTTGCAGAATGCCTTGCAAAGAAGATGCACTGCCTCGTGCAGTGCTTCGCGTCCTACGAGGCAGCGAAGACTGTTCAAGGAGACTTTGCGGGAGAGCGCTGGGAGATGCACTTGGAGTGCCTGGGCAGATCTCAGGTTGGTTTTCAAGCCATGGAGATGGCGAGAAAACGACTTGGCTGGAGGCGCTTCCCCAAGGACGTCCCCCTTTCCTCCCCTTAAACGGAGCTGAGCTGCGTTCCCGCCCCTTTTGCAGCTGCACTGTGAAAGCCTTTTCGAGCTCCTCTTCGAAGGAGTTGGAGCCTTCTTACCTGGGACAGAATGCGCAGGGTAAGATCTTGTGGCTTCCGGCCGATGATCCCCGCCGAGAGGCCAGTGTCGAGGGGTGCCGTTGTTTGTGCTTCGCAATCGAAAGCTCTGCCGGCAAAGGTGCAGTCACCGCTGGAATCCTGCGACAGGTTGCGTCTCTCCGGCAACCAGGACCAGAGTGACTTGGCCCTGAGCATGCAGAGGCCTTGGCTTCCAAGCGCCAAGGCTTTCAAAGCTCGCCTCCGGCCTCTATGTGGATTCTGGGTGGCAGTGCGATCTTCGAGTAAGAAGTGTAGAAGTGTAGCTCGGTTGTTCTCAAACAGGAGCATTTCCCTGTAAGGCTCGGAGTGTTTCGAGCCGTGCATCATCAAATGTCTGTACATGGGCCAGTGTCATGCGGTCAGTTCGTGGTGGATCATGCCCCGAACTAGAGGAGTGCCAAGACACACTGAGCTTCCTGCCGGACGGACGCTCCGATGCGCTGTTGTGGCTGCCGCCAAAGAGCCAGAAAGAGGAAGAGGCTCGGGGTTCAGGGTTTAGGAAGTGCAACAAACCAGCATGAGCATGATTCTTTTCGAGGGTTTTTGGGGTCCTGCGAGGCTAACTTGCGGCAGCAAGAGAGGCTCGGCGAGGAGCACGTCAGGGACGGCACGATCGAGGTCCAATCCTGATTGGACTGTGTCGTAGCCCATCAGCACTCGTACTCGTGTCAGGGTCACATTGACTTCGTTCAGTCGCGGAAGGTGTGTGCTCTCTACCAGGCCGCCTTTGCTCACGTGGGAGTGGTGACATCGTGTGAGACTCCTGACTTGCAGGTAGCTGGCAGTGCCAACGTTGTGCTGCACGGTCCCGAAGGTGTCCCTGCTTCGAACTCAGCGGTCTGACGATTGCCTTGTGCTCATTATTTATACTCCGCACCCAGGTTCATGTAGCTCTTCGAAGAGGACAAGTTTTGGTATTCCGGCATGACCTTTTGACCTTCTCCCATGAAGGCAGATTGGCTGGCCCATGCCGCCGGGCCGTGGTTCGCATGATTCATCCCTGTTGGAGGCAGCAAAGACTCCTTTGCAATGCTGACGTGGATTTTCTCGACAGGTTTCTGGGCACAGCTTGAAATGCGCTGTCTGAGCCTTTGCCTTGCTGAGGTTATGCCGCGGAGGTCCAACAGCTGGCGGGGATCATCGGGAAGGAGGCTTCCGAGTCCTCGTGTGTCAAGCGCCGTGTTGGAAACGGAACAGCTGGCCGCACAAGGCTGATGTGGCCTCGGGCGTGATCAGTGGTCCACTGTCTCCGGTGAACCCCTTGACTGGCAAGACAGTGAGCGTAATGTCTGCGGACTGCATGTTGGCAGGACGCGGGTGCTCAACTAACCAGCCTTCAATGGCACTCTTGATGTGTGAGCGAACTTACATCAGGATTTTCGACATGCTTGTGTGTCAGGAAACGGTGTCTCTCCAGAAGAGCGCCGAAGATGCACCCAAGTTCTTCTCCGCCAGCTTGCTTCATCTCTAGGCTAGATGGCAGGATAAGGTCTTAGCCGCAAAGCATTTTTTGTATCACTTTGGATCTGAGAGTCTCGCAGACCATATCTCAAAAACGCTTATCACAGTATCATTCACTACACTTGTCCGTGTTCGTTGTGTATATGTGTATATACATATGTATAAACGAATATAAATATACTTCTATTCGTATATATATATACATACACATATACAGTCACATGTACGTATGTCTGTTTGGGTCTCTCTGCCTGCCTGCCTGCCTGTCTGCCTGTCGGTATGTATGTATGTATGCATGCATGATGTATGTATGTATGTATGTGTCTAATGTGGTACCTGTATATATGTATATGGGTATATTTATGTTGGAGTGTTGAAATGTAGGTATGCTTCATGTTTTTTGCATTATGTATAGGTATAAAGGAAAGGTATATAGGTGGTACGTATATCGGTATCTTCGAAAGTTCGTACATATAACAAACGCATAAGTAAGTATATGTATGTATATACACACGCACATACACACACACACACACATATTGTTCGGGATGCACCATGTACCGTAAGTACCCAAGATGTTTGCAACACAAGTGAGTGGACGAACATATTAATTCCCCACCATCAAGCGCGCTTGAGTGCGTGTATATTGGATAAACGGTTGTACAAGCGGACAAAATCGATTCTTCTGTGTCTCTCCAGTTATACATGCACACTTACGCACATAACAAATCAGAGCTGTGCGCACGCCGGCATATGCTAACATGCATCGTGTTACCACACGTGCGATGCATCGAAAGTCCATTGTAGATTCAACAACACATGCGTGCATTAGCAGAGAGCAATATAAACAGAGCCAGCTGAAAGGATGCATGGGCAAGCACTGTACCGTGTCGCAAGCGTCAACACAGATCAACTAACACGAAGCAGCAGACAAATAGGCGGATAGATCAATAAGATGAAGAAACACGGTTAGAATCAACCTCTTCACTGAAAGTGCATATTGGCACTTGGAACACACAAGCATACCCATGTCGAATTCAGATTTCAGATCAGGTGTCCATGCACGTAGCTCTCTTCGGCATACAAGTGTGTATACGGACGCCAAACCAGGGCGCAGCCCTGCAGAGAAAGTGGCAGCTGTAGAGCAAGTGAAGAAGTTCTTCTGCTGAGTGCTTGGAGTGCCTGGAGCACTCTTGAAACTCTTCGGGGCTCAAGCTAAGCCGAGGTACTGGCAAATGCTGGTCATGGGGACGGACGGCTGCCGCCATCTTTCACCCGTGCGGTGGGACCCAGAAGCGTACTTTGAGCCGGACAAGGACAGCAGGGATTATTGAAGGCAGCGGCCGTACCTGTTCTGAGCAGTTCAGGACATTGCCTTTGGACTCATGGCTGCAACAGACAAGCCTCGTTTCTCAACAGTTTTGCGACCCGTTTAACTCGGCCTAGATAATTTGAAGCAGAGATCTCCGACGAGGCAAGTACTACTCCAACCATGGCGGGTTCGTTGTAGAAGAGTACTTCCTGGGCTTTGATGCCGCCTTCTTCGGCTTCACGGATGAGCAGGACTTCTATCGTCGTGTGTGGACTTGGTATCTTGTGACGTTTCGTGCCGTTACGAGTTACGAGGCTTCTATGTTGGATCCAATCCAACGCAACACCCTCGAAGTGGGCTGCTCTTGCGCAAGCGATGAGAGTGGTGAGTATGACAGTAATGACAATGAGGCTGATGATGGCGACGATGTTGTTGGCAGAGCTGGCGAGAATCATGACGATGACTATCATTTTGGTTGTTATCATGTTGAAATTTGCCAGGAGTTCTTTCTTGACAGTTTTTTTCGGAGCGTTTGTTTTCTTTTTGCTTCGTCCCTAACCTTGCACTTTTCTGCATTCCTGCTATTCCCCGAGTTTCTGACCTTCTTGTCTCATCCTGCTCCGCTTTTCTGTTTCTTCGGATTAACAGAGATCAGAAAGAAATGAAGCAAGCAAGGAAGGACATAATTCAGGAAGGAAGAAAAGATGAAGAAAGTATGAACCAACTGGAGCAGATGGGGTCAGTAGTAGTACCGTATTAACTCAGTAGTAGTACATACAGTAGTACAGTAGTAGCACAGTAGTAGCACAGTAGTAGTACGGCAGTAGCAGGGTAGTAGCACAGTACTAGTACCGTGCTAGTAGAAAGTAGTACAATCGTAGGACAGTAGTAGTACAGTAGCAGAACATTAGTAGTACAGTAGATAGCACAGTAGTATTTCCGTAGTAGCACAGTAGTAGTACATCCGTAGTACAGTAAAAGTACAGTAGTAGTACATCAGTAGTACAGTAGTAATACAGTAGTCGTACAGCAGAAGTACAACAGCAGTATTGTTAGTAATAGTAGCAGCAGTAGTAGTAGCAGGAGGAAGTAGCAGGAGTAGTAGGAGTAGTAGTAGTAGTAGTAGTGGTGGTAGTAGTAGCGCTTTATCTTTTGATGATATTGTCAGTCTTCAGAAATCTCATCGCGCAGTCGCATAGGTCAACACTGGGGTATACATAATTGGTTTGCACAAGCTTGAACGGAGTTTTGCAAGCTTGCAGTCCTGCAACTCGCTTTGTGCTCAGGCATGGATTGCAGCTTTTGTTCAACATGTTGACGGTGCCGCAGTGTACAGCTGCTATCACTAAGCTGGTGTGGAGCAGCCGGATCTGAGATCTGGTCACAGCGGACGCTTAGTGTCGCCTGCCCAGTAGTACTAGTAGTAGTCGTCGTCGTAGTAGTAGTAGCAGAGGAAGTAGTAGTAGTAGTAGTAGTAGTAGTAGTAGTAGGAGCAGCTGCGGGCCCCACAGGGGACCCACCCTTTAAGAGCAATAAGAATGCATGTTTCTTGTTGCAAGTGAGGAAAATGCTGGCCAGGCCGTAGGATTCCTCACTTGAATGGATTGCACTGTGGTGTTGCTGAAGGCTTTTTTCGGGGACCAGCTCCGGTCCCCGAAAGATCCCGAAAGTATGGTTTTTTGGTCAAAACACGCGTTTTGGACCACGCCGTGACCGCATTCGTTTCTTCGTTTGATGGAAGCGTGGTCGGAAAGTGTGTTGTTGGGGCTGAGACTGATGTTTGGTAGCACGCAGCAGCCGCACCTTTTCTTCAAACTCGACGGGGAAGGCTAAACCACAGGTGGTCGGATAATATGAAAACGCTGCAAATACTGTGCAGAGCACAGGTGCTGCCAAGAAGATGTTAACACCCTTAAAACCTGAAGCGCACAATCTTATAAGCATCAAAGCCAAAGATACCAGCTGTACGTGGAAGGGCATCCCCGACACCCCTAAAGCCCAGACCTCGGCGTAGGAGGGTTTACTTTTGAAGTAGTGTGTGGTGTGTGCGCGCTGGGTGTGGAGATATAGCTCGGGGTGTCCGCGAAACAATGTCGTCATCATCCCCGAAACAAGCTTCCCCCCACCCCAAGTTCGAGTTTTCGCAGAAAGCCCTCCGAAATCCCAAGGTCGAGTTCGCAAAGGCCAGAAGAAGGTTTGGTGACTCTATAAGATGGTCCGACATCACGAAGGTGCTGTGAATACCGAGTAACGCGGCTCTGCTCTTGTGGTGATCTTGTTCAGGGTGTCTGCGTAACAATGTCGTCATCACCACCCCCCCCAACCCCCCCCAACCCGATCCGAAATGCGCCTGAACTCATCCATCATCATCATCGTCATCATCAGCATGCTCGTCATGATCATCCTCCGAAAATATGCTAGGAACGTCGGTCCGGCAAGGGCACCGGCGTAGTAGCAGTAGTAGTAGTAGAAGGAGGAGTAGGAGTAGGAGTAGGAGTAGGAGTAGGAGTAGGAGTAGGAGCAGGAGCAGGAGCAGGAGCAGGAGCAGGAGTAGGAGTAGGAGTAGTAGTAGTAGTAGTCGTAGTAGTAGCAGCCGCCACGGCTCAGACTCTTTGGAAGTTTCGAGGTGGCTTCCGAGCAGGCTCCGGGCTTCAACCTTCGTTTCTAGAGGTCCTGATCAGGCTCCTTTTCCGAATGACTACGGGTTGTTGTCCATTGCAGAGCCATGTGCCACCCTGCATTGTGAACACGTCTGAGCAGCGAGGTCCCAATTCCTGGACCCCGTCTCTGTCTAAGACACGGGCCTACTGGGCAGGTGGTAGGGTTTCCACCTTCCGCGCGGTGGAGGAAGTCACTTAGCTTGCTTCGTGGCGAAATAGCGGATGGCGCTGCTACCAGTGCACTCACAAAATTATTCTCAGATTCGGAAGAAGTCCTTCAAACATGCTTGCAACAAGGTTGCTGTCAGTCAGCGACCGGTTTCGTACAGGGGCCAACCCCTGACTCCTACAATGCTGAGGCGGATGCCGGCCACTTGGGCCAGTAGCAATGGTCTGAAGTCAAATCCTGGCTTTCGACTGAGGCTTCCAACACGTGTGATGTCCTGGTCTTGCAGGAAACTCACTGGCAGGCCACGGCAGAATTCTCCTCTTCCGGCTGGTACTGCGTCTTGTCTGCTTCTCCAGCAGATGATACGTTAAAGGCTGCAAAAAGTAAGAAAGGACGCGGGGGCACGGCCCAAGCGCATCACAAAGCGGAGGCAAGGCCTGCGAGCAGTCAGGAAGGTTCTCATTCAGGACCCTCTGTAGTCAGGGCAGACGGGTTGATGGTCCTACTGTCTCCGCGCATTGCCGCCAAGAGTGTTCGATGGAAAGCACACGTCGTTGGCCGGGTCCTGGAGGTTCGCCTCGACTGGCAGGGAGCTCGAGTCACAGTCATTGCAGTGTATCAGCACGTTTGGTCACCGGCCAAGACAGTGCATCAAAACCGGCAAGACAGAGCCTCCCTACTAAAGGCGCTGGGCCGATGCACTCGGCGAGTCCCGCACCTAGACACCCTGATCTTGGCAGGAGATTACAGCTCGCTCGTCACTCAGCCGGGACTGGTAGGCCCTGCGGTCACCTCACCCAGTGAACCTCGGACGAGCCAGAGCTCAGCAACTTCCTGGGACAGCACAGACTCGTAGCGCTGAACACTTGGCAACCTCTCTCCCCTCACACTTTCGTGCAAGGCAAAGCCCGTACCCAAATAGATTTCATCCTCACCAGAGAGATTTCTGCAGGACGACAGGCCAAGCATGCCTCACCCATCCTCGACTTCCCTTTGGGCAGCTGGAAGAAAGGGGGGCATCGCCCGGTGCGGGCCTCGGTTACGCCGGTTCGTCATTGGAACCTACCCGGTCCCCAAGTGAAGCCACTTCAGCACGACTCTGCCGCTCTGCAGGAGGCGGTAAGAGCAAACTCCCCTCAGGCTCAGAGAATGCTTGAATGGTCACCGAGCACTTGGACTTGGACTCCGGCCCCCAGGCCTGGGATGAGCTCCTCAGCGGAGCTTCGGATTGAGCATGGCAAAGGCGACACCCAGGGCTACCTCTGGCATCGCCAAAAAGAACAGAAACGAATGGGGGACGCGCCATCGTCTCAAACGGACAAGCGACGCCGTGAGGGAGGCTCAGGCTCTGGCTATGGCGATCCTCAGTGGTCGGAGCGAGGATGGTGGAACCGAGACTACCAAGGTGACTCTGGCTCCCACTCCCGCAGCAGTTGGCAATGGCGCCACTGAGACACTCAGATAGGCTCTTCCGAGATCACCCTCAGAGCGGCCATTTTGCACTGCCGACGCCACTCTACCAGCGCGTGGAAAAGCAGCTCATTCAGCCATCTGTTCAGCAGCTTGCGTTCGCTCCCTGACCGGCGCGAATTGAGTGCGTGGTCTGAGACCCCTGTCTCGCCTTTGCATGTGCCCAAATGTCCATGCAGGTACCCGCTTTCCTTGCTGGCTCTAGGCCCGACAGTATAGATCAAGTTGCTTACGGAAGTTAGATGCCTTCTTACGTCCTACCAGGACAAGGAGCCTCCGCTGAGACTGCTTTTTCTCGATCTCGGGCTGAGCACTTCAAGGAATACTGGCCCATCCGTATGCTATGCGGCAAGGCACTACGCATCCATCCCTCACATTCCAGGTCATCAACTCTCGGTCTCTCGGTCAATGCGAACCCTTAGATATTTTTTCATTTCGGACATGAGTAGATCACAGAGCCAGTTTCACACCAAAGTGAGTGCACATCGCGGCAATCGCCCGCTAAGTGCTGAGCCCGCTCGCACAGCGTCCAATTGAAAAAATAGTAGTAGTAGTAGTAGTAGTAGTAGTAGTAGTAGTAGTAGTAGTAGTAGTAGTAGCGTAGTAGTAGTAGTAGTAGTAGTAGTAGTAGGAGTAGGAGTAGGAGTAGGAGTAGGAGTAGGAGCAGGAGTAGGAGTAGGAGTAGTAGTAGTAGTAGTAGTAGTAGTAGCAGCTCTCGGTCCACTCCCACTTTCCTGAGGTCCAGCCCTCATCTCATCTCCCTTCAGCACTGCTTCAGAAGAAATCTCTTGAGGTATCCCGGTTCCTGACCGTTCAATCCTGGCCAACTTCGGTGCATCTTGCCCACTGCCAGTTGCACCAAAAACTTCCGAATAATTGGGTTCAGCAGACGCTGCCCAGCCTGAATCGCCCAAGGCAGTCTCATCTACTTCTCCCCGAATCCTTTGTCCATCTTCGTCAAGAGTTAAAGGTCGAGAACGGATTAACTCCACCTCTGTACGAACGCGTTCTGAATGAAAAGGGTTTGCCGTAGGCAGCTGCTCAGGCTCACTCAAGCCCTTCCCACCTCCCATTTCCAAAGTTCCCGGTGAAGCCTCACCTCGAGGCAGAAAACCTGGTGGTGGAGTAGCAGCCGCAGTTTGGCTCAAGGCTGTTCTATACGCAACATCATGCGCCTCTGCATCTCCCTCTGGCTCAACAGCCCCTCCTGACCTCCTACGACGAGTCACAGGGTCCATGGCCGATGACTACAGAAGTACGATTGCACAATTGTAGCTACGAATACAACCTGGTCTTAAGCCCCAAAGCTATCTTACGGCTGATATCCTACGTGAAATAATGGGGCACAATAGATATCTGAAAGGGAAACTTACGATGAGGAGCTCACTTAGCCCTAACCCCGACGAAAGGAATGCCCTTGACAGCCGAAGATCACACTCGAACGTTTCCAAATTTTCTCAGCCAAAACAGCCTTGCGTCGAACAAGTGCACATACCTGTACGTAGGGATCTCATCGCACACGCATCCAGGGGTAGCAGGCCCGATAAACTTCGAAATCGAATCCGATCACTCCAGGAAACAACCGAGCCAAAACACCATTCTTTTTGAAGACTTTGTCTTGATCCACCAGCTTGAGGCCTGCTAACATGTTTTTTTTTTTTTTTTTTTTTTTTTTTTTTTTTTTTCCGGAATCTTGCTACTCTCTGTTCAGCTCCGATTGACCATTAGCAAAACAGAAAATGCCAAAACACAATGTGGGCGAATTGTTTGGTACATTTTAGAACATTGCCAAAACAATGAATCAGTGAACAAGACTGATTCAGTGAAGAGGTTCACTAGTTAAAGCCATTGCAACATCGTCTAGCTTTCGTGTTTGGGGTCTGCAGGCCTTCTAGGCCTTCTAGGGGTATGCATTTAGAAACAAGCGTGCTACCATCGAAGCAGATTATCCAACAGGAGCGAAACGAATGAAGAGAGGAAAAGGCCGTGCAACAATGAAAAGAGTAGTAGAACTGCTGCGGGTATTGTTGTTGCTACCATTGCTAATCTTGTGTTTGATTTTGTACTAGTGCTATTGCATTTCTTTTCATTCTGAGCATTCCTCCTATCCGGATTTTTCGTAATATTCTGATTTATCTTTATCACTTTTAATTTATCCTTCTAAATTCTCATGATGATCTTATGCCTGTTTGATTCTCATGATTTTCAATCTCCTCACTACTCTTTCTACTTACATGATTCTTGTTATTCCCCTTGGTATTCCATAATACCGATCCTTGTGTTCTTATTTACTGCTTACTTTTCTAAGGTGTGAGATCAATCAACCGCCATCGCCCAATGAGGGCTTGGGTTGAAGGCATGAGCTCAGCCATCATCGCTTAGTGACCGTCGTCGCGTCATGGGCGATCAACTGTCATGCTTAATGAGGAGTCGTGTTTGAGATATGGAGTCAACAAGTATCCATAATATCTATAGTATGTTTAGTATTTTCAGAATTTGTACTGTGGTGTGTAAAGTATCTTCGAGCATCTGTGGAATATGTATGGTTCTTATACACTACATATCGTATATATGTGTATAGAACCTTCGGTATCTTTCCTATCTATAGTATCTTCTGTATCAGCAAGATCTTCAGTACCTAAAGTACGTATGCAATCTATGCTGCCAAGGCCATGTGTTCTATGTACAACAAGTAGTTATGTCTATAGTAGGCAGAATATCCATGGTATCCGTAATCTCATATCGCGCATCTTTGCTATATCTGTAGTATATCTATAGTATATTGATAGTATATTTATAGTTCATGTAGAGTATATATATATATATACATATATATATATACATACACACGCCACATAGCTCCATGTAGAGGGCAGTGGAGTCGTGTACATAGTGTACATCATGGTTTTTCGGAGCATTCGAACGCACCAAAAGCCCAGCACCACCACCACAGACTGGATTTTGCTCAGGAAAACCTCCGAAGGCTAGGTGTTCCTTAAACAATCAGTCTCAAAAATCGACCACAAAGCAAGGACCGAAAGAACACTCCATCCTTTCTGATATCACTTCTCGTTTTGACCTGTTCTTGTTTTGCTGTGTAGTTCTTCGTAGTCTCAAGGGCTGAGCCATGGTTTTGCAAAGGCCAGACCATCGGGCGGTCCATGTTGCGCGGCTCAGGTTATTCGACCCTCCTGAAGGCTGGATGGAACAGGAAGCGGCTGGGAAGTGCAAACATAGGTGCTGCGCTCAGTTCAGGTCTTGAAGCCGACAGGGCTTGGACTCGCTTTGCTTTGTCGGTTTATGGCCTTAATCAGTACAAAGATCCATGCACACCTGAGCCCACCCTGGGCATTGAATGTTGGGGAGTTTCCGGGAGGAGTCTTACATCTGGCACGGAAAGCCAAGTGCAGACGGTTCAACCAGCTCACTGCCGGATAGTAACGTCGGTCTGCAATTTCGATGTTGTCTGGTCCCTTACTTCCAAGGTGTCTATATCGGCAACTGTGGAACGGATTGGTCGGGCATGAAGCCTATTATGCCGTCGGAACTTCCAAGTTGCCAGGCTGCACCGCTTGCTGATGAATAGACGTCTGATGAACCCAGTCCTTACAGACCATCCCAGGTGCGTCGGCCGAGATGATGGCTTTTCGGTGCCGTGGCCAAACAAGAGGGAAGAGACATTGACGGGTGCGCTCATACGAGCAGACGCGGCTCATGCCTCTAAATGCACTGTCAGCAATATTAGCAGGTTGTCGGCAATGTCAGCACATTCGACGAGCACACGACTTTCCTATATTTTTGGCATGACGGGCCCCATCAGTACATCCGATACTGCCTGCTCGTCCTCTTTGGTGGCGACGCTAGGCCTATCATTAGTAGCCGGAGACGCGTGCTGTTTGCGCCAGCAATTCTCCAGCAGCTGGCTCTCTTCGGTTCTGCAGCCAAGGACTGGTGAAGCCCACAATGCACCCTGCATGCAGCCATCATGCTAGGAGCTCTCTGCAAGCTCTGTAACCAGCAGGGCAGGGTCGGTCCTTCTGCTGCGCTGAAGGCTCTTCGGCAGCTTGATCCTGGGCAGAAGAATATCACCAGCAGCTCCGGAAACACCGAGCATGCTTTGGCCATTGGCACCAACGGCTTGTCCCTTGGTGTAAAAACAAACCCTCCCGACCGAAGAGCTGGGAACAAAAACTAGGCACCGCATGTGCCTGGAAAGGTTGGGCCCCTTTTCTTGGATTGGACTCTGTGGCCCCAAGATGCTTTCAGTGGCTCGGCATCGGGAACCTCATGTCCAGTGTGCCCTCGTGGAAATGTATCGTCAACCCATACAAGCCACTGCTGTGATAACATCTTGCATGCTTGTTTGTGCAGTGTGCCCTTGCGGAAACGTGTTGTCAGGCCATCGAATCCACTACTGTGATAACATCTTGCATGCTTGTTTGCGCAGCGTCACCTCGCGCGGAAGCGTATTGTCAACCCATCCAATCCACTACTGTGATAACATCTTGCATGGTTGTTTGCGCAGCGTCACCTCGCGGAAACGCATTGTCAACCCTTCCAATCCACTACTGTGATAACATCTTGCATGCTTGTTTGTCAAGTGTGCCCTTGCGGAAACGTGCTGTCAGGCCATCGAATCCACTACTGTGATAACATCTTGCATGCTTGTTTGTGCAGCGTCACGTCGCGGAAACGTATTGTCAACCAATCCAATCCACTACTGTGATATCATCTTGCATGCTTGTTTGTGCAGTATGCCCTTGCGGAAGCGTGTTGTCAGGCCATCGAATCCACTACTGTGATATCATCTTGCATGCTTGTTTGTGCAGCGTCACGTCGCGGAAACGTATTGTCAACCAATCCAATCCACTACTGTGATAACATCTTGCATGCTTGTTTGTGCAGTGTGCCCTTGCGGAAACGTGTTGTCAGGCCATCGAATCCACTACTGTGGTAACATCTTGCATGCTTGTTTTCGCAGCGTCACCTCGCCGAAACGTATTGTCAACCCATCCAATCCACTACTGTGATAACATCTTGCATGCTTGTTTGTGCAGTGTACGGTGACAACATCTTGCATGCTTGTTTATGCAGCGTCACACTGCAATTCCGGGTTCTCGTGCTATGACTGCTACCCGTCACTTGCATTTGTGAACGATCCGATTGTTCCATGTGGAATCGAGCGTCTACATGGGGACAGGCCGCTTTTGATTGGTGTGCCGTTGGAACCTGTGGCTGGAGTTGTTGCCTGTGGAAACGAGCGTCGACATGGGAAATGGCTTATTGTGATGTGCTGTGATACTACGGACGATCACTTATGTGTCTCGATCGGTTGCTTGTGGGCTCGAGCGTCTACATGCGGAAAAGGCCCCTATATTGCTTGGGTTCGTCGACATGCTGAGGCGAAAGGCCGTTGCTTCACTTTCGACTATGGAGCAGATGGCTTCGGCCGCGGCGAAGGCGTCCCACTTTTGCTTTTCTTTGTCTGCATCTGCATGGTCATCTGCATAGATGTCTCGAAGCTGCGAAATCTGTGCCATCCACTCATCTCTTCAGCTTGTTGGCTCAGGCACAAGTGGCATTTTCATGCAAGTCACACACGAAGAGCCGACGGAGAGACTGGCGATCTTCTGTGGCACCAACATCAACCAGGATGGCAGGCCAGGCCTTGGGGGCTTGGGGCCTTGGCCCTGTTACGCGCTTTGTTACAGCCTTCATCTTCCAAAGTGCCATCATCACTTCGAAACGCATGGGAGTCATCATCGCATCTTGGTCTGCTCATGGTCGTGGCAGGCGTGAAGAGTAATCTTCATCTTCATCACGACACATGGTCCATGGTCATGACAAGGTACTCTTGATAGTGTACTCACAGCCACCCCTTTGAAATCAGTTACGGAAATAAGGGCAATAATAATAATGGTGCGACTGGTACTGCAAGCAACTTAGAATCACATCCATGGGCATCACATCTGACTGGTCATGGCAGTCAGACGGAAATTCAAGGCAGGATCGTTAGCAGGAGTGAATGAAAGAAACAAGTGGTGATAGCAAAGGCAGGTTTACGAGACGCTCGTTGTCACTATCATCACTAGGTCACTAAGACTTCCAAACCGTAGTGAAGGAAGCTGCTGCTTCTTTCACTGGTGGAATTGATGCTCGGGCTAGTCGTCCTCCTCCTACCAATGCTACCACAAGCGCCACATCTATGATGCAAGATTTCCACAGGTTCCCTTCCTTCAGATTCTAACAGTGGTCAGTATCAAAACAAAGGCAGGGACGACAGGAAGTCGAACATGCAGAGCGTGGCAATATCAACATAGGCGACAAGTAAACCGAGCCAAAAAGCATTTTATTTGCAATGAACACCGGAGGAAAGGAAAATATCATTCTCTGAGCAGAAGATCTAGAAGCAACAGGACAAGCACCAACTGCACGAGAACCAGTCATGGAACTATTTGTGGAAGGTTATGGAAGAAGGCCGAGACAGAAGCGAGGAATGGTTACGAAGAGCTACGAACCAAGCAGCAAGAAAACATGAACAGCAGAACACGTCGGGAACAAAATGTTGAAGCTTTCAGGACTGTAAAAGGGGACAGCAAGGTCAAACGACATCAAGCGCACTGTCGTTTGTTTGCATCCACTATGGTGGCAGAGACCGCAACAGAGCCTGTCATCGTGAAGCTGGAAGGTGACATGCTAAATGTGCATTGCTCAGCTGTGCAGCTCTGTGCTATGTTTCACCAGGAAGCCAAGAGGCATCGATGCGACGTGACATTATTCTGTCAACACTGCTAAAGCCCCAACTCGAAAGTGTTGTCTTTGCAGGAGTGCCTCGATGACAGCACCACACGGGCCGTCGCAGCAGGATCTCTCGATGGAAGCCACGGTGTGATGATCATACCGTACCTTCTCGTTGGTTATAGACGAAGAAGGATATGATGTTTCGCGTCGTCCTCGGCATCGTCATCAGCACCATCATCTTCACCATCAACATTATTATCATCATCAGCATCTTTGCTCTCATCTTGTTGGGTCTCTGTCTCCGATTCTTATTGCTGCTCCGGACAGGAGTGCATACGTGCCTCCCTTCGAGAAGCAAATGTCACGCCGGCAGACATCAGGCAGAGAAGGGCCATTGGCTGCCAGTCTTCATCATCTTCGCGTTCGCCATCATTCTCAGCATCAACATCCTTGTCATAATCGCCCATCACCTTCAATATAGCCGTCATGGCAAACCTCGTTGTCATCATCACAATCATCACCACCATTACACCATCATCACCATCATCATCATCTCCGTCGTCATCATCATCGTCATCATCATCACCATCATTCTCAACATCATTTCAACATCATAATCACCAAAATCATCATCACCATCACCATCATCCTCAACATCATCATCACCGTCATCATTGCCATATCAATGTCAAATTCCCTATCATCGATATCCTCCTTAGTCCTTACTATCGTCAGCGGCATCATCCTCCGTCGAGAAAGACATCTTCATGAAATATGCTGGTTGTCTCACTATCCATCGTGTGGTCTTGTTCATGATACTGACCTGTGAGGAAAGGGTGCTGTGAAGATGTGCTTTTGAACGTAGTTTTGGAGACACGGCAGGGTGGCTGAGCTGCATGGCACTGGAACCGCTCTGGGAGATCCGATCGAAGTCGGTGCCCTGCGCGGTGTGATGAAGCGTCTTAGTCTGCACTCGGTCCTTTCTCGCGTGTTCTTTGAGAGGGACGTGCGATGTCCAGGGATCGGAAAGTCCCAATCATGAAGACCAGTGCGAAGTCCAACCTGGCTCACGGCGAAGCCAATGCAGGGATGGCAGGCTTTGATTAAGCGAAGCCACGGTGAGGATGCTGAGTATTCTCTCGCGTTTTCTTATCGCGTTTTGCATAGTAACTTGCTTTGTGCTGCTTCATTTGCAGGTCTTGTGAAGTGCGTCCTGATGTTGAACCATCACAGTGTTTCTCCGAACGTTCATTTCTACTGCCTCAACCCGCATGTCGACATGAATGGTTATCCCTGCCAGATTTCGGTGCCTTGTCTCGACGTATTTCTGTGCCTTCAGCAGATTGCGGTCGAGAGTCGAGCTCTGGCGCTTTGCCCCAAAGACCAGGGAGAGCTCCTGGATCTCGGCTCTAACACTGGCTATGCGGGTGTCTCTTCCTTTGGCTTCGGTGGCACCAATGCGCGCGCAGATATCTGGGCCAAAGCACAAACTGGCTTCAGAGACTCTGTTCCACTGTTTTACCATGGCTTGACAGTTCTGTTCTGATATGGAGAGCCGTGGCCAACTGTAAGCCAAGGAAAAGTTCGTCAGGTCGACCTCAATATGATTGACTCTCTGCTTGAGGGGGTGCATGCGACATTTGGAAGAAGCTTCTTAGCTCTAATCCGAGAACCCTTAGCAACCTGAGGAAAACGTGACTGTGCGATGCCCGACTCTTGACTGAGTTGAGCTTTTCTCGAAGGGTGTCTGGGGTACACTCGCCAAACGTTTCTTGTGTCTGTGCGTGTATTTGTGTGTGTGTGTGTGTCTGTGTGTGCGAGGAAGTGCTTGGGCAGCATGGAGTGGAAGAGCTCTGACGCAGTACCCTCACGGCTGCCAAAGGCAACGGGACAGGGCCGGAGGCGGGCGCATTGCGTGCGCGAGTCTGACAACTACGACTTCTGCAGTATCTCGGCTTTCCACACTCACTTCAGACATGATTGTTCGCATCATCTTGGCATGATGACTGTCAATACTTGTCATCCCCTCCAAGAGATCCTGGTATGTTGTGCGAGTGTATAAATGTGTAAATTAATGACGTGGCGACAACGAGACACAAGGAGAATCTCAAAGTCCTATCCGTGGCAAGCGGGCAGGGAGATTTGCAATCCCCGGAGCCCTAAATCCCACAATTTGACTGTTCCCAGTTTTGCCTTCCTGTCATCTGCCCACGGGCTCGCATTGCGCCGGCAACGCAGATATACCCTTCATGCATCATGCCAAAAGCAGCCCCGCCTCATTGACCAGTTACCAGTTGTGACTTGTTCTGAGATTCGGTGTCTGTGAGACGTGTCCAAAACTTAGTTATTGCAGCTCAAGAAACAACTGATTGGGGTTGAAGCGCCTTCGTGTGCCTTTGCAGATCCCCAGGCTGCTGCTACGACGGCTCCTACCTCTTTGGGCAACCAACTCCAGAAGATCCCATGCCAGCGGGCACAGCTTACATCAAGGGTTCCTGGACAGCTGCTCGATCTTCGGAGGAAGTGCGGAAGCGCGACTGTGAGTATACACATTTTCTCATTTCGAATCTTGCTTGTGAGTTCACTTCCGACTAGACCGATCTTCTCTGACTCCAGGCTTTCTCAGAGTTTGAGGAGATGAAGGTGGAGGAGCATCTACGCAGCTGCATTTGTTTGGGTGAGGCTCCAAGGTCTGTGCCAAGGCCAACCTGGCTCAATGGCTCGAAGCTCTGCAAGAGATATGATCGCTAGCAAAGCACTTGTTGTGGTTTGGGATTACTGCAAGGGTGTACTGATCCTGCAGGTGTCAGAGTGGCGCAGTGTCCGGGACCACGCAAACAACACGACACTGTTGTCGAGCACCGTGGTTCTATAACGACATCCAGTCAGAGTTGTCAACATATACAGAACTCAACATCAACGCCACGGTTCAAAGCTGTTGCTGCTACTACCACGACCACTACCACCGCCACCGCCTCCGCACAAAACCACCAGCAACAACGACTACTACGGCGACGACAGCAACGACGACGACGACAGTGATGATGATGATGATGCCTGCTGCCACTAGAGAAATGACAACTGAAGTGTGTGGAGGAGGGTGCCTTCACCTTCCAAGTGCGCCTCGGTGAGACGCGGCTGGAGCGCTTCTACATCGCTATGCAGAAGAAGGACGGCTCGCAACGGTAGTTGTGATGTAGTAGTAGTAGTAGTAGGAGTAGCAATAGCAGCAGTAGTAGCAGTAGCAGCCATAGTAGCAGTAGCAGTAGCAGTAGTAGTAACAGTAGTAGTAGCAGCAGCAGCAGGAGTAGTCGTGGTGGTAGTAGTAGTCGTAGTAGTAGCAGCAGCAGGAGTAGTAGTAGTAGTCGTAGTAGTAGTAGTAGTAGTCGTAGTAGTAGTAGTAGTAGTAGTAGTAGTAGTGGTGCTACTCACAAGAAGTACAACAGGAAGTATAATGGCAAGGGCAACGTTCATATTTCATGATCGTAGAGTCGCAGGAGAATTAAGACTAAGAATCTAAGAACACACTTGATGTTAACAGTCGTCAAGAGTGGTTTGAATCAGAAATATTTTGCGCGGAGAACTATTGTCCTTACTGCTGAAACTGGGGTCCGGAAACAAGCAGCCGCAAATAAACGTACATTTTGCTGGCTGCAGCTGGCGCCCAGGAAGAGCAGGCTATCTTCCCATGGCATGCATCAGGACTGCGTTCAGAGTGCCATCGCTGTATGCGGCCAGCTTGAACATGGGTAGCACCAGTATTTTGCACATTGGCAACGGCTCAAGGAATCAACATCTGCATTTAGCTTGACAGGAGGGCGAGGTGTGCGAGTGAAAGGGCCTTGTGCATGGGAAACTGGACACTACTTCGTCGTGGATGGACGTGACGATGAGTGGCCAGAGGTTGGTGTGCGGGAGTTTCTGCAACCCCCCCTGTTTCGACACGTGTTATACGACTACCACTACCACTACCACTACCACCACCCACCACCACCACCATCACGACCACCACCACTACGACTACTACTCCTACTGCTACTGTTACTGCTACTGCTACTGCTACTGCTACTGCTACTGCTACTACTGCTACTGCTACTACTGCTACTACTGCTACTACTGCTGCTATTGCTGCTACTACTACTACTACTCCTGCTGCTACTACTACTACTACTACTACTACTGCTACTACTACTACTGCTACTACTACTATAACTTCTACTACAACTACTACTATAACTACTACTACTACTACTACTACTACTACTATTACTACTACTATTACTACTACTACTACTACTACTACTACAAGCATCTCGGCTGTTCAGGAGGCAAGGGGCCTCACTTGAGCTAGGACGTGCTGTGCCTGCCATTCGACACAAGCAGTTGTCAGCCGCGATCCCGTTTTGTCAAGAATTTCCGGCTCTGACTTCTGCGCGTAAGAGAAGCCACATATGTGGCGACAGCTCTGGCTGTTATCTGTATGTCTGATTGGCTCAGCACAGGCTTTGAAAGCGGGCAGGATCGTTGGATACCCAATCTTTGGATACCCAATCACAACAAGATTTGTCTCTCCTACGAGGAGGAGTGCGCTCGGGAATTTTTCGGCCGGCCTCAGCAGAGACTACAATTCCACTCGGCACTGGGTCAAGCAATGTTGGCCACAGCAACACGTTCAGGCGGATATATTGAACACCTTTCATTCTTTAACAAGTGGGATACGGTTTGGACTGCCGACAGACACCCAGGATGCTCGCTCCAGGCAGCGAGACAGCACCGTTTCCACCGAATGAAGATGAATTATACAAATGGTGTAGACTATGCTTCCCTTGCTGGCTTCGGCACCTGTGGCCAGACGGGCCCCCATCAAAAGTCAGCTTCGTTGACCTTCACAGTATGGACTAGTGCCCTGCATCCTCGACTGCCTCCTAGATCGCAATGTCTGGGTAGAACAGGGAGGCGATGGCACTTAAGACGTCCACCATCGAGACGGTGGACTCGAAGGCGCCGCACCAGGCGCACGTGCAACCTGCATATCAGTTTTCGCCGTGTACACAGGTGGCTTCTGCACTCGGATTTGCGGATGCTGCGCGACAATCAGTGCCCTCAGCATGTCCTTGTGCACATCCTTACGGGCTTTCGGCAATCATATCACATGCGAGTAATTCAGCTGCTCCTCTGGATTGAACATGCTGCCAGTATTGGCAAGTTGCCGCACTGTCTGTACATCTGGGCTCGAAACACAACAGGCCGAGGACATCGCAGCATCATGGCAAACGCTGAAGAGAGAGCAGAGCGATCTTCTGATAGTGATGTGATTGAAAGAGGACTCTCTCCAAGCCGCGGTCCAGTTGGACCAGCACCCACGACACCCCGGTGGCACATCGCTCCCGCGAGGCCCGCCACCGGCCCGGCCGGTGCATGAGGAGAACCAATGGATCTCCCACTCGCTGGCTGCCGCGGTCGTCCAAGCATTCTGGAACAAGGAATATACATCCGGCAGGCGGTTGCCTTCGTTCCTGGAGCCTGGCAATATCTGGACGCAATAACCATCCGTGTCTCCCCGATGACACCAGCGGAGGCCTTTCATCCCAATGTGCTGGACTACGAGGATACCGAAGATGGCGCTGCCGAACCTACGGATGACACGGAGTACGGCCCCGCACGCAGGACTCAGAGCACGCGGCAGGCACAGGAGACACCACCGCCTCTGCATCAGCAGCCTCCTCTTTCACCACGACGGCCGCAAGTACAGCATGGACAATGTCGACCACGGCGACCGCCAAGCCCAAGACCAGGAAGCTAGGATCCTACTTTTCGGTATGCAGCTTTTCGTTTCTCTCTGCTTGGAACAACATAATGGGGGATCGAATTTGCTGTTCGTGCCGAGGCGACCCAGAACTGATAGAACTGAGTAGTCAAAGGTCTGATAGAGCACGGATTCGGGGGCAGAACAGCCACCAACGACGTATCAGCTCTTCCATAGCAGTGACTTCCTTTCAGACTTGCGGCCTGCAGCTGTGCAAAAAAAGAACAGCGGTGGATGGTGCCGAGACTGTGTATGTGCAGGGTGTTGCAATCCCTATTCGCATGACCTTCTGCACGGCCAGGTACTACTACCCAACTCCGACTACGACGGCAAGAAGCTTACTTCCGTATGGGATGTGTGCAATCATTCACTGTCTTCTACCATATCTTGTATAATCACAGGCTCTCTCAGCTCTACCTGCACACGATCCTGCAACCTGTGAACCTCTACCTGTCGGTCTTGTTCCCAGTCGCTATTTCTTACAACAGCAGTACAATTCTTATCTGGACGGCAGGCACCCAAGCACCTCTTCGGCAACGACGACCTCCCATACTACGCTCATGGGTGGGCCCCACATACCCGAGCCTTAAGCCGATTTTCCACATGGTGTTCTGTGTCTGCGCAGATCAGGCAAACGGTGCTGACCTGGGTGACTATGCTCCAGGTGCGACTGCTCAAGTTCCATAGCCTGCTTAGCTCACACACGTCATCAGGCTCCAGTTCCAAATCAAACAGCAGCCGGGTCGGTCCCAAGTCCGACCGCACTTGCAGAAACCCGCTCAGGACCAGAGTGGCTACTACCTTGCTTCATGTATTGCTGTGGTCACGATTTAATCCGGGGGAAGCCGTGGGTGTAGATGTGAGGGTTGACGTCGATCCCACTAGGACGTCTGGAGCCTCTTCGGCGAAGCTTGTGGGTTTTGGGGAGGCTCGATCGCCCATTCACAATCAGGACATTTCCAGTTGTGCTAAGAGAACTTACCGCCGGGCCTATGCCAGGGCTTGCAGAGAAGGCGGATCATACTACAAAGGCCAGTGGAGAGAGCATCATTGGTTCCGCCCGGTCTCTATCCGGACCAGAGCACTGCCGGGCCGACACAGGCCTGCGACAAGGCAGCAATCCCTCCGGACTTTGACATGGAATGCAGGCGGGCTGCGCTCTCAGGTGTTCAGAGAGTTGGAAACTTACGCAATAGACTCTGCTCTAGATGTTTGCATGGTGCAAGAAACCAAATGGACTTTTGATGGCAACTGGTCTACGCGGCACTTTCACTATATACATTCTGCAGGTGAAGCCAAAGAGGATCGAGTCGGCGGTATCCTCATCATGGTCTCCACCAAGGTTGTTCCCAAAAGTGCTGACATACAGTTCCATGCTGTGCATCCGGGTAGACTCTTGCATGTTCGCATCAATCGCAAGCAGCCCATTGACGTGCTCAACCTGTACCAGTATGCGGCCAATGATAACAAGCTTACTCCTGACAGGCGTCACAAATTTCTACTTCGATTTCGGCACACTCCGGCGGTGATCTCAACGCCACCTGTACTCCACTTGAAAAGGTCTGCGGAAAATGGGTCCTGCCAGCAACGGAGGCTCATCACAAAGACTCTAGTGATCTCATGGCCATTCTTTCCGTTCACTCCCGCACGGTGCCCAACTGGGCAGCTGGCCTCTCAGATTGACTACTTAGTATGTCGACAGGGGCAAGCCACACATAGTGCCAAGCAAGCAGCTGTCCTGCAGCAGTTCCCGGTGGCCGTGTGGCGAGATGGAGCCAAACATCACCCTCTCTTTGCCCAGATTACCATACCGGAACATCAATGGCCCAAGGCCGAGCAACCCAAGATCCCCAAACTGGATACTGCTCAACTCATCGCCGACCTCAGGCAGCCGGCGCCTTCTCCGGCACTACAAGCATGGGATACAGCAGGCCCAGTGGCATGATCTTAGACAGCTCGAGCAAGGCGTTCTGAACCTGGCCCAGGAACATTATCCACTACAATCAGCTCAGGACAACGATCAGAAGACAGAGGACTTGCAGCTGGCCAACTGTGCCCGACGAATGTGGGCCCTGTTCAGGAATATGAGAGCCCACCCTTACACGGCGCAGGGAGTCTTCACTGCTTGGAGGCAATGGCGGCAATTTTCACAAGCTCACAGAGAACATAAACAACGCGCTAAGGCCCGAAGCAAGGCGCGAAAGTATGACCTGCTGAACAAGGCACAAGAGCCGCGCAACAAGGCAACATGCACCAGGTTTGGGTGGTCAAGGCGCTTGCCCCCCAAAGCGAGCGAAACCAGCTACAGCTGCGCAAGGACGGACACATCATGACGCCGGAAGCCGAGCTGAACTGGATTGTGGACGAGTTCGGAACTCGGTACGGGGCAAGAGATGAGCCACTTCCAGGCAAAATTCGCGAACAACTGCCACTCCATATCCAGGAATGGGAAGTGTGGAATCAACGGGAAAAGCTTCCAGTTCGGAAAGCGGTTCCGCCAACGGCAGCTCCCTCGGTGCCATGGAAAGCATGCTCGGCTGAGATCACGCCTTTTGTGACCGAACAGGTCAACCAATCTTGGCAACAGGACGTCATTTCTGTGGAGCAGGGCTGGGCGGATGCAATCGTTGCCCTACTTCCCAAACCGAAGACCAAGAATCACACACCATCAAGCTGGCGACCTATCGGTCTTCAACACCCATTGGGCAAAAGTCTGATGTGTGTCATCATTTCGAGAGCTAAACATCAGATTCATCAGCTTGTATATTCCGTTCCACAAACGGCTTACATGCCACACCGAAGCACATACACCGCCTTGAAAAGGGTCTACTCACACCGCTATTATGTCCGCGACATGGCGGAAAGACATCGCACCACACCTCATCAACAACAAGCAGGAATCACAAAAGTCATCAGCAGCGGAGGCCTGCAAATCAGCATGGATTTATCATCAGCTTTTGACCTTGTACCGTGGAGTTCGGTGAAGGAAGCGCTGGAACTAGCACAGGTTGATCCATCTGTCCAGGAAATCCTTCTACTTTGGCTCAGTCAGGTCCGCTACATCTTCCGGCACAAAACTCATGAAAAAGACGTATGACCATCCTGGGGATTGAGATAGGGCTGCACTGGTTCGCCGGTTCTTTGGGCAGCGTTCACTGCACTTCTCACTCGAGCCATCGACCTACGAATACATCAACAATGGAGCCAGGAACATGCAACTCTGTACGCTGACGACTCACACTTGAAATGGACCTTTACGACCATTCCGGAATTCGACAGGGCAATACCTGAGCTCAGATGCACATTTGCGGTGTTCAGGAGGCTGGGTATGAAAGTAAGCACCGACAAGACCAAGGCCGTGCTCTCAATTACCGGTCCCATCAAACACAAAACACACAAGCTTTATGTACGGAAGCAAGCACGGAACGACGGCTTCTACTTTCTCCAGGAGATCCCTCACAATGGGTGCAATTGGTGGAGCAGGCTGAGTACTTAGGACTGATCATCTCCTATAGTCACTTTGAGAAGCAGTCAGTGAAGCACAGAATCGCCAAGGCGAACCACCGCAGATGGGCATTGGCATCAATTCTTCACACAAAACAGATGTCCATAGCCTACAAGCTTCAACTATGTCGAAGCTGTGTGTTATCCACCATGATGTACGCTCTGCACTGTTTACGACTTTCTCCAGGTCATGTTCACCTCCTGCAGAAGACCATCATGAAGCACACCAGAGCCATTGTCTCGGGTCAGGCATTCCTCACAGGCACCACACGCGAAGAAATCATGACCAAGTACAACATCAGGTCGGCATGCTCTGTTTTGGAGCAGGCCCATGGTCGCGAGCTCAAGCTTGAACAGTTTGAAGACTGGATGGTCGACCCCACGTGGAATCAGGTCATCAGTGATGGCCTGCAAATAGCGGCTCAACATACTGAGCCTGAGTCAGATGCAGAACAAGAGGTTTGGGCGTGCCCAGTCTGTGAAGAACAATTTGGAAATCCGGCAGCCCTCAAAATACATGCTAGATGCGTGCGCAAGCTGGTCGATCATTCTCAAAAGATCTTCGATCGTACTAAGCATGCTCTGCATGGATTACCACAATGTGCAGGATTTTATCGCAAATTCAGCAGATGGCAAACTCTTGAGGTGCACGTTGACAACAATTCTTGTCCGGCTAGAGTACAGGATGTACACACGATCGGGAAGGCGATGGAACAGACAATACCCCACGTCGGAAATGCCAGCGAGACCAAAGATGATATCCAAGCCTTCGTCCAGACAGACACACTTGTGGTCGATGACTCGTCAACAGCGGTGAAAGCAGTGCAGGAAGCAGGCCCTTTGGTTCATCAAGCCCTTGTACAGACCGCGGTTGCACAAGGACTCAATCACTTCATACATCAACCCGACCTTACACAACATCTTCTTCAACATTGCGCTCTGTGCGGCCAATGGATCGCATCACACCGTGTCATGAAGACACACTACAAGTACACTCATACTGAACTCTTTCACAAGTTTCAGGACAAAGCACAAAAGCTCATATCACAGAAAGCCAAGCCCAGCGTCAATTGCCATTTCTGCCGACGGCGGACCAAGGACTGGAAGGCGCACATACACTCTATGGCAGTGTGTGTTTATGTGTGTTCAACATCAGGATGCACGAGCAGGACAAGGCGGATTTCTTCGGGGACGATTATCAGGAGATGGAGGACCTCAGCGGGAACATGAGACCTGCGGGCCCGGCCCGGTCCCCGTTCTATGTCCCCAACAAGAGATGCCGCGAACCTTTCCGAGCACCCAGGCCGACACCCTCACCTTTTCAGAACAGCTTCCGAGGCAGCTACGAACAAGGACCACATCAGCAACCAAGGCATCCCTCCAGAGACCCTTAGTCTTTACTTTGGCCAAAGCCGTGCTAAAGCAGCAGGAGGAGCTCCAGGTGGTAAGGCAGGACACAGCGTTCATCCTCTTCATGAAGCCGGGGAACACTCAGTCATGAGTCGTTTATACAAAACGGCTGCCAACTTCAAAGCCAAACTGGAAGCAGATCCCCAGTGGAAGGTAGGACAATTTTCCGCTTCGAATGGTGCTCGCAGTGGCACTGTTCAAGGAGCTGGTGGATCGTCTGAATCAGGTGCTCGCCTCTCAGGATCGCCTCAAGCAGATCACGGAGCAGGGCTGGCGAGACGAGGCGGGGTGGAGGTTCCAACGGTGGAACCCCACATTGAAGGTTCTGGAAACAGATGCAACCAAGGCCTCGATACCGGACGACCAAGTATTGGACCACTTTGCAACAGTTCTTCAATGCCCCAAGCATCCCATTGTGCATCGCTTCCGGTGCAAACGCAAATTGGCAGAGACGATGACGACTCAGGCCATATTCGTCATGGACATATCGCTGCGCAATCCAAGCTCCACACATCTATGGGATGCCCTAAGGACTCTGCAAAACAATGCGGTGTTTCAGCTAATCGGCACGAGCTACAAGACGGAGGGACTCGGCAGAAGTCCCATGGAACAGCGGATCCGGGATCTGATGTATGGTCAGCAGTAGAACTACATGACATTTGCACACAACTGGCGGGCGACTCAGCTGATCATGCGAAACTCTGGGAACCAATGGTACATGAACTCCCTCGTCCAGGTGATGATCTGGCTACTGGAGCGTCTGAGGACAAACAACGTTATCTTCGGGAAATGACGTCGAATGCTTCTTCCTCAGACTTCAAAACCATGCTCAGCAGCCTATATCTCTATTCCAAGATCCCAGGTGTCAATCAGTGATTGAAAATTGGGGAGAGGCTCATCGACAACACGATGTTTGTGAATTCTTTTTGCGTGTCATGACGAAATCCAGCTGTGGACTATTTGCAGGCTCATGGAAGGCTTACACGCCGGACATGGCGGGGATTTTCCATCTACTGGACGAGAGGCATTGCACTCAGCCTATCATTCCCCACTTGCCACAACCAAGCAGGACGACTCAACCGCCCAAGGTACAACGTCTAGTTGATGAATGGCATCGATGCATTGATCGCATTCAGTGTTTGGATGTGGTGCCCCCGGCAATCATCCTACAACTGCATCGATTCACTAGACAGCGGAGCCGCATACACAAAAATCATGCCCAGGTGATACTTGATGATCATATTCGAGTTCCTGTCTTACAAGGGGCAAGGCCTGACAGTCGCCACGATACTTATCGGGTGACCTACAAGTTGTGTGCCTTTATTGAACATCGTGGCAATACGCCTCACACCGGCCATTACACAGCCACTTTGGCGCAGGATGGCTTTTGGAGCTGTGATGACAACCGCGTAGCTCGCTGGCGACCTGCTCTGAGTACTTCTCAAAGCAAATCATGCTACGCCTTGTTTTACTGCCTTAGTAGTGCACTACCAGAGCACGCGACAGCATCTTAGCATCGAAGCTGGACAGCACACATGCTTGTAAGTTCTACGGAACGGTGTGTGCTGACTGTCCGCTGTTTTTTGAGATGGCCAAACGGTCATGTACTAAGTACCGGGCTTCGGACAGATGCCTGCTCATTCCCGACGCCTGGCGGATGGACTCCTTCTGCTGCGTGCTACTACTACTACTACTACTACTGCTACTGCTACGACTACGACTACCACTACCATACCACGACTACTAGTTACTACTACTGCTGCTACTACTACTACTACTACTACTAGTAGTACTGCTGCTGGTACTGCTGCTACTGCTGCTACTGCTGCTACTGCTGCTATTGCACCTGCCACTGCACTTGCCTCTGCAACTGCAACTGCAACTGCAACTGCAACTGGTGGTGGTGGTGGTGGTGGTGCTGCTGCTGCTGCCAGTGCTCCTGCTCCTGCTGCTGGTGCTGCTACGACACCATTTCTACCACCAGCCGAAGCAAACACCTCAAGAATTATGATCTGCTCAGGGCTCGCTCGTGAAGATCAAGGCCTGGGTGGAGCAGCGGCTGAACGAGCGGAAAGTCTCCTGGGAGATGCTTCTTGAGGAGGGCGCTCCCAACTCCTGACCCCGGACCACTGATCCCCTAAAGCTTAAAACATGAACCATCATGAACCCTGAACCCGAAAAGCAGCCCGAGGAGGGCGGACCGAAGGAGATGCCCAGCTTCTCTCACAGCTACCAAGTCGTCGGATCTCTGACGCAGATGAAGCTGATCCCTATGAAGGCTGTGAGGGGTCTCAGGCAGCTTGGCGTTGCACCATCATTTTAGGTATATCTTCAAATGCACACGAGCCAGAATGTGTCTTAGTACTAACGCTGCTATGTCATTGCTGCAGTTGATGTTGATGTAGTTGAGGTTGTTGGCGTGTTTTTAGCAAGATTGGTGGTGTTCCTCATGAGGGTAGTTGTGATAACTGGTTTGTGTCGGGCTAGTTGCACGTCTTCTCCAGGAATGTTTTCGAATACACCACTCGGCTCGGCTTGCAGAGCCTGGAGACATTTCACTTCATGCGGGACTATGATCGCACACAGGCTCGCTCAGGGCAGAGGTCCTAAGCCCTCCCTACATGCCGTAAGTCCTATCCATAACACTAAACCCAATCCTGAGTACGTTTGACAGGTGATCTACCCTGCAAGGCGGGACTGTGCTCGCGTTGAGTTGCTGCATCCGGCAAAACGCAGCGCACGCTGTCCTGGAAGGCATCTGCCGAGAAGCTCTACCGTGCCCGCGCGAGCCCCGTGGGATTGAGAAGCTTCTCTACGCTCAGGGCCGCAGGTGCAACTTAAATCCTGAATGTGTCCCTTAAGTCCGGAAGGAACGCAGAGTCTTCCCAAGGTCAGAGGGCCCGATGCTGGAGGAACCGAGAGCTTCTTCGCAATCAGCGGCCGGCAGGGTGATCGTCTCCTGCTTCGCCTGGAGGCAGAAACTGCAGACTGCAGACTTGATCCTGATAGCTTGAGTTCTGCCATTATCATTATCCAGTGTTATTTGCAGCATTTTGTGTCTTAGCAAATCGGTTATACGTCGGGTTATGGCGAAAACAAGCCATGTCGGCCATGATCGACTCGACTCACAACCTCTTAGTGGCTCCCCTGATCTTCAGCATGACGAATGATGCTGTGGTTTGGAAATGCGGATGTTTTGGTAGGTTTCCGCGATTGAGGGAACCTTTGCCGCGAGAGAGTTGAGTGCTATCAGGTGTCGGACGCTCATGTGACGGTGAGTGCAAGCCATTCGTCCGGCACACACACGTGGCACAGTCAAGAGGCCTCCCTTCCGCTGGGCACTCTTGTTTCAAATTTCTTTCAAGGGTCTTTTCAGCCCTGACTTTCCGCCGGCATCTGGGCATAGTTATTGAAGTCTTCGTGCTGCTATGCTTCTCTTGGATTTACTTTCTTAGTGGTCGTTTATCAGGAAGCATAATCAGTACATGTTTCTGTTTCAAGACGCTTAGTAAGATTGCTGCTGGGGATTTGGTAAGCTTCCTGGTGTCCCACGGGTTGCAGATGTGGGCTTCTGAGAATCCCAGCGATGGTCAACGTCCACATGTGCCTGGATCCGTCACGCATGTCATGCAAGACTGAGACAGTGTACACCCATGACGAAACCTGCCACGGTCGGTTTTTACAAGAGCGATTGGCAACATGATTTCTTCTCGTGCAGTCATGCAGTGCTTAGATGAACCTTGGCAGGGGCGGATGCGAAAGCGCTTTTTCGTGGCAGGCCGAACCTGAGCTTCGTGTTTGTTGCAATTCCCGGGGTGTAAGACCAGTTGACAGGCCTCGATCCTGTATTCAAGCTACGCATGTGTTGCTCCTTTCACGAGGAGTGGCTGACAAGAAGTCGCACCAGCTACCTTGGGCCCTTTGGGCTTTGATCTTTGCTTTTGTCCGAGGCTCTTCGTGGGATCGTCGCATCGCCATGGACCAGGATGCAGATCATCCAGACAGGCTTGGTATCGTTTCGGAAGGGCTTGCGCTCTATTCATGTTCTCGCTGGCACTCCCAGCATCTCACCATGTGGTGTCGCGCGTGAGGTATTTCGCACAGGTGATGGTCGTGCCCGTGTCGCAATTGGTACCTGGCGTCGGGCTTTGTCCAACCTGCAGATGTGCTACCGTACCTGTAAGGTCTCTCGGACTTGCGCCGAAGAATTCCAGATCCTGCTCGACGAGGCATGGGTGCGGAGGGTGCAGAATGGTTTGACGGAGTCAGAGCAAAGACGAGTTTTGGAGAGAAAGCGCCAGGATCCAAATCGAGCCATATTTCCAGAAGCGCCCAGATCCACGAGCGGTGGCTCCATGGTCATGGGTCCGGAGTCTGGAAAATCAGTCCCTCAGCTGGATGGCGATCCAGTATTACACGTTCTGGCTTTGTATATCTACATGTCTACAGGTACACGTGCGAATAGGTACAGGTACATGTACCGTAGACAGACAGGTAGATAGATCGCTAGCTAGATGGATGGATAGATCTTTAGATGTGAGGGTAGACAGACAGACAGACAGATAGACAGCCAGATAGACAGAGAGATGGAGACAGATGGATGGCTGCTGGCTGGGTGGATGGATGGATGGAGGAGGGAGGGAGGGAGGGAGGGAGGGATGGACGGATGGACGGATTGGATGGATGGATGGATGGATGGAAAGTTGAACAGACAGATGTATCATTCCATGATTCAAGAAAATGTTCATACATGATTATGTGTATGTATGAACTTTGCATACATGCATATGTATGTAGGTACATGTCTAACTTTATACATTTAATGTCAGATACGTAAATCTGTTGACTAAGCCAAGGATTAAATTGAAAACATTGTCTGTCTGTGTGCCTGTCGGTCCGTCCGTCCGTCCCTCCATCCGTGTGTCTATATCTGCCTACATATACACAAAATTCCTGGATGTGTCACTACAGTTCAGTGTAACATGATATCTGTTAGCTCTGTTGTACTATTCCCCAAAAAGTGTCGTACACGGCCGTGGTCCTGAATCCTGCCAGTCCATTTGGGTGAACATTGTTGTCATGTCTCTGAATCCGCCAGTACATGGGGAAACGCACTTGCCCTGGTCTTGAATGCCAGCACGACTTTGGGGCCTTGGTCGCGCCTGGGAATCCCGCCTCGGTCCTGGTGGTTGCCCGGTGGTTTCCCGGGTGGTTTGGGCTGGATGCATGTTGGGTGCACGCAGGGTTCTCGTGGTGCATTTGCTGTATGGTCTTGCTCCACGTTTGGCAAAACATTTTGTCTCGCACATTAACCGTTAACCTATATAATAAGTCTGTATGGTGGATCGCGTCGCATAAAATGCCGATTGTGTTCGAGAAAAGTGTACATGTTGCAGCAAGAGATCCCTGCGAGGACAAGAAGTTCCTCATCACTGGCTATCCAGGCCGGCGACCCAGCAGGGCAGCGGCTTCGGATGCCTGTGTCCAGGGAGTTGATGTTCTCAGGCACCACCTTCGAGATATGCTTAGACCTCCAAAGCTACCCGGCTGTTGGGGGATGCTGGCTGTGAATCCCGAGCTGCACAGCGCATCTTACGAGGTGAGAACAAGTGGAAGACCGTGACGTGGAGAAAGCTTGCCGAGACTTTCCAGCACATGCACGTCTCCGATCCGGGTCCTTATCAAAAAGGATTTACCAGTGGCAGTAATGGTGCAAGACCGCAGTGGAGGTTTGGAAGGATGTGGAAAGTTCTCCAAGAGATCCGAGCAAGGTGGAGGGTTGAGATCCGGAAAATTTTTGTCGTGTGAAAGCCGCGGCAACGGTTGCCGGACCAAGCCGCGAATGTTGTGGGATGTCAGCAGAAATAAATGCAACAAAGTTAGTCGACATGTCTCGCTCGGTTCGAGTCAGATGTCTCGAGCCATGCAAGGAAGAGGCTCCAAAAGCTATTGCATTCTGACGGCGCCTCGCGGAGATCGCGATCGAGAGCCACTCTTCCGCGATGTCTGAGCCCTGCATGTGTTTCGTTTCTCGGAGACTGATCTGAGAACATGATGGGCATAAGGCAGCTTCGACAAGTCAGTGGACATGCAGTAGCTTTAGAAACAGGAGACGTGATTGATCCATCCCTCATCACAATCAGAGGTCGGCGTGTGCAGAGCTAAACCCGAGTGTCCTGTCAACGGGATACATGATTGAATTCGGAGACCCCTTCTAGCAAGGGCACGGCATGCGTTCCCCGAAGAAGGTCTTTGGATGATCATGGACCTTGCTTCCTCTACACGCTTATAAGAGCTGTATACTGAGCTCGGCTCCGTGAATTCATGATAATGAACAGGGCAATCTTCGATTGACTTGGCAGAAGATGACGGACTGCTGAAGACGTATCGGTGTCAAGGGAGGACCTCTCCAACCAACTGCGGTGATTGCCCCAGCTAGTATTTAAGCCTGTGATCTTCCGAAGTGCGTGTTCTGCAAGCAGAACTGCCGGAAAACATGAAGACCGACACTGGCCTCAGGTTGCTTACTTTCAGCCAAGACTTGTGTTCATCCCCAATGTGCCCCTGCTTCAACAAGTTCTGCCTGCTTGGTTCATTGGCAGCTGACCAATGCCCATGAAGTCCAAGTGCATCCAAGCTTGGGTTTAGGGATGTCGCAAAGCTTTTTGCGAGCTGCAAGAGCTTTGCACTTCCAGATTGTGCGGAGTTGCAAAGCATTCTGGCCTTGGCACGTCACAGCCTTCGCCCGGGTCGCCGACGGCCCTTCCGCATGGCGCTGTCGTCGGGACCACTTGGTGGACTGGCAGGTGACCTGAAGCCTTACACGCACGCATGCTCCCTGAGAGATGTCGAATCGAATGTAGCTTTGCTGCAGTGGGAACGGGGACCCCTCTTTCGGAACATGGCGCAGTGCCCATCCGAAGAAATGAAGTTGAAGCGTAGTTCAACAATAGAAAGTTGCAAGACTATCGACTCGATGTGCCAGCAACTGTGGCAACCGCATGTAGCTCTTGTTGAACAGAGTGTTTGGACAGAAGCAGTTTAGGTGTGCACAGTCAGCAGAGCGCATCTCAGACACACTGTGCCGTCCGACATCAATGCAGCTCTTGCCCAAGTCTTACCCACCACCGAGCACATGTAGTTTGCCTCAGCACTGAACTTAGTGACCGCCCTAAGGCCATTCTCGCCCCGGACGGTCAGCCTAAACCCCGAGTCGAGTTCAACCTATTGCACACAAAGCCCCCGCGTGCAACTCAACTGGACACGCAACCCTGACCACCTCATCCTCAGCCAGGTTGGAGTGACTGACATTTAAGGTTATGTTGTGCCTGCTGCAGAGTATCCCCAGATACAATCACCAGAGACGCGCCCTTGCAGACGGACCAGAGCCCCAAAACGAAACCCAGACTTCAAATTGTCTCCTTCAGCCCTGCTGATCCCTAAACCAGAAAGCTGGTGAGTTCCACGTGCACCCTGAATACTGCACCCCTCTCTGTCTGGATCCCAAAGCCGACAGCCGTCCTCAGGTTGACCCAGCCCAGTTCGAGCATTTCGTGGAGCTCCTGCGACAGGGCTCCGCTGGGGCTCTCAGGGTCGCTGCGGCATCCAGGTGTCGCCGGAGAGGAGAGGGGAGGGTTCGAACAGCAGAAAGCAGGCAGAAGGGTCAAGGGTTTGAGGTTCAAGACGATTAAGATCGGAGTTTCACCGCCCAAAGCAAGTTCAGAACCCCACTTGAGTTTCTAGGATGTTAGAGCTGGGGTCTGAGGCAGGTGGTTGTGGTTCGGACCTTCGAGGAAATTTGTGCCTGCCGGATCAGAAGAGAAACATGACACACCCCCAAAAGAATCCTTTTTCTGTTGCGTGCGACAGGCTTCTGCAGCGCGAGGCACACAAGACATCCACCTTGGCCAAGGCGGAAACAAGCCCGCGCGCGGGGCTCTCCTGTCATCCGTTCTCTTGTTTGTATGCTTCCTCCTCCTCCTACTCCTCCTCTTTCACCTCCTCACCATCATTTTGGGTCTCTTGCTCCCCCACCCTCATCGCCGTCGCTGTAACCGACAAGCAATTGTACAATTTCAAGACTGCATGAGCAGAGGGGTTATGTGCGATCATGCATTCGCGTGACAGCACACTTGCATGTGTGAGCATCGTTATGCGTGACTTTCCTCGTTAATTATCTATTCCAGGTTATCTTCCGTCTGTCTCGAGGTTTTCCTGCTTCCTCTCTCTCGTTCTCTGTTGTTGGTGCAAGAGCTGGATGGAGGGAGTGGGCCCGACACAGCAAAGCACATCACACGCTTCAGGCCGCGCTTGGCGCGGCGACGTCCATTCTGGACGATCCCGACGGTACACCCGGCATGCTCGCCAAGAGAGAGACGCAGCGCCCCTCGGAAGACTTCGCTGCAGCTGGGCATGTAGCTCCGAGTAGGGAGCATCACCCAGGATATGCAATCGCATGGTGGAACCGCTATTTCAGAGACCTCACGAAGTACGAGCCCAGACGCATCCGAAGCAGAGCTGCAAGCATAGCCCTGTCCAATGCTTTTTGGGAGGAGTGTTTCACTTGATGCCTCCTCTGCTTCCCAGTACTTCCTAGGGGCTCGTCGCCGCATAGCAGATGCCACTGCAGCCAAAGAAGCAGCAGAAGCCAAGCTCCTCGAACTTGAGTCCATCGACAAACATGAGTTCAGGCCCACCGCAAGCGCAGTGAGCAGGTCCCTGACAGGCGTAGGTCCATGAAGTTTTGTGCTCAAGCCGGGTAAGTCTACGGAGTTCTTTTTGTTTTACATGGGTCCAAAAAACGTAAAGTGTCAAACACGCAAGTCCGCTCACCTACGTTTCAGATCCAATTCTGCCTTTATCCACGGCCTAGTCTTGTCAGGAAGCGACTCACGGATCAACAGCAGGATGTGCAGCAGAGGGAGATCGACCTGGAGACCAACACCTACTTGACTCTGAAAATGAAGCTGGCTGCAGCGGAGGCATCGGGGAGGAGAATTTGGGTTTGGTTTCGAGCGTGAAGACGCATGTCAGTACCGTCGCTCACTCTCATCAGAACTACTGCTGTTGCGAGTTCTTGGGCAAGACTCGGACGCATTATTGTTTTTCTCACGATTACTCACTGGTGGTACGTCGTTGCTGCGGCTGCACAGCAACGCTGCTACAGTACTGCTGCGACGATGCTCTGCCACAGTACGGCTGAGGGGTGGGGGTTGGGGGCGGGAGCTTCGGACATCGGAAGGTCGGGGCCTGGGGGGATGGGGGTGGTGGGGTGGGGGGCGGGGGGAAAGACCACACTCCGACTCTGGCGGGCACATGCTTTTTTCTCGGTATGTACGGTACCTTTAGAATGTCCGACCACTTCTTGTTGCCGAGAACATCCCAGGGCCCACTTTGCATACGGGAGGTACCAGTATAGCCACCAGTTCTGGTGTACTCGTAGAAGTAGTTGTAGTAGTAGCAGTAGCAGGAGTAGTAGTAGTAGTGGTAGTAGTGGTAGTGGTAGTATTAGTAGTAGTAGCAGTAGTAGTAGTAGTAGTCGTCGTGGTGGCGGTAGTAGCAGCAGCAGCAGCAGCAGCAGCAGGAGTAGTAGTAGTAGTAGTAGTAGTAGTAGTAGTAGTAGTGGGCGCCCCCCTCCCAACGACACATACTCTGAACCATCTTAAGAGCACGTCCATTTTACTCGTTATTTGCGGTACTTTCGTAACGTCCTACCACTTCTTGTTGTCTCAAAATCCACTTGCCGACTTTGCAAACTCGAGCTTTGGATGTTGGAAGGGTGGATGGGGGTAATGACGACTCGCAAGCGCGCACGTAGCAGTCGTAGTAGCAGTCGTAGTAGCAGTCGTAGTAGCAGTCGTAGTAGTAGTCGTAGTAGTAGTAGTAGCAGCGCCAGGACCTACCATGCCATGGACAAATGGTGAGCTCTGCCTATGGATGTGGCATTTGTTGCCATCGATTTGGCTGTTGCTGTAACGTGGACATGAACCCAGTACCATCCCCCAAGCAGCCCAAGCAGACTCGGCTTCACAACAGGTGCTCAGGGCAACAGGAAGGTGAACAGGTGGCAACCCCATCGTACAGGTTTCGCGACAGGTGTTCCTGCACCTCTGATGTTTTCGACACCTGCGAAAGCTGCTCGCCCCTGCAGAATGTGCGTTTTGTGCGGATGTCGTTGCCGCCGTCGTCGTTGAGGTCCGTAAGCAGCAGCATGATGGTAACGAATGTCTGATCAGTCTTTCATCCTCCTTTCCTCTATCTTCACAATCATCTTACTAATTACCGTGACCAGTTTCATTGTTATGGTCATCACCATTGTTGCCATGTTAATACCTTATTGCTCCTTATCAGCAGCCAGCAGCACCATGAGAATCACTCAAGCAAAATCATGACCACCGTCCCTTCAGGCAGCGAACGATCAGAAGTGGGCCGCGAAATATCGAGAAATGCTCGATGATTACTGGCACAAGCGAGAACTCGAACAGGTCAGCATTACAGCGGCCTCTCTGCATTTGTTCGGTGCAGCTTTGACGTCGAACCATCGGGATCTCTAACCCTAAACGGCAAGCCCTAAGCCGTTCTGAGGAAGCAAAAAAGGACCTCCAGGAGCAGCAGCGCTTCCTCACGCGCCTGCCACAGGTCTCGCTCTCAGCACTCTCAGTGCTGGTTGTCGCCCACGCTGTTGTCGTAGAAGTGTTCTTACAATCTCGGGCGTACATATACATTATGCAATCAAAAATACGTACAAATAGGCATCTGCATATGCACCAAGTACGTGCTCGTCTGTCTATATACACGCATCTAAGCATCCGTAAATAAATCTGCATACCTACATCACGCATACACACATGCATACATGCACACAGCAGGTAGGAAGCACAGCAACATGTGCACATTCTGACACTTTATTGTCACCTGTGTAGTTATAGCAGTATAAGAGCTCTAGCAACTATGCTCGTAGTTGAAAAAGTCACCGCGATCAAAATCAAGACTTGATGTATGTCAGTAAGCAATGATGTACGTGTATATGAGAGAGACGCATACATATGCATACGTATACAGATATATATATATATATACACACACATTCATACACATATGCATCGTCATATGCAAATACACAGGTTTACATATATATATATATATATGCATATGTATATATGTATATCTGTATACACATACACATATATGTACATGTACATGTACATCTATCTATTTATATGTATGTTTGCGTGTCTGTAAATGTATATGCATTTGCATACATATGTGTGTATGTCTGCACATACACATGTGTTTTTGCCGGCTTGCAACTATGCAGACAGATGGATTGATCGATAGACAGCTATCACATTCCGATGTGGTTGCATCCGATGGCACCCCGGAGCTTGCAAGCATGTGTGTTTTGGGTGCCTTCAGTTTTCGTGAAGCCACTTCATATGCACCTGGAAGCTCTGCGAGGAATTGAAAACCCAAGAGAGGCGAGCAAAGAATGCCAGCAGACGGCTTGAAAATGCAGATCCTCTGGTAACGTTCAGGCAACATTTTGCGGTGTTTAGTGATGCCTCCTCCGCATGACAGAAACATGCTGTCATTGGGGATACTATATACGATGGTAGGGCTGCTTGAGATAATGAAATGTTTGTTAGGCTTGAGTGACTCTTGCTTTCCGTGCCAGCTGTTGCATTTCATGATAGTTTTATCGTGCTGGCAAGCAACAGTCCTAACGCACCCTGCAAGCAAAGCAATGACAGACCTGACCTCCCTAATGATGTACCTTTCTCTCTAAAACCGTCGAACCTCAACCTTAAAAATTGAAACACAAACCGCCACAAACCCCGACCCAACGCCCCATTTTTGTGCGTATGATTTAGAGTTTAAGGCTTCCCTGCTGATGGCATGCGTTGAGCTTGGGATCTGCCGGGCTCAAAGATCAGGCGTAGGGTTTAGGGGTTCAGGCCTCAGGGTTCGGGGTGGAGGGTCCATCTGAGTTAGAGCCCAATTGAGGAGGCCTTGTCATTGGCGTATGCCGTCCTTTCCATGCAACTTGCAGAGAGCTCCCGCGAACCCAAAAGCAAGAATGAAATCAAGGGACCCTGTGAAGCCCGCAGCTTCTCAGGGAAGGGCCGCTGGGGCCGCAGCAAAGATGGAACAAATCTTGTAGAGTGCAGGGTTGTGGGAGAATACCGTACTCGTCCGGGAGCGGAGAAGTTGACCTTCCTTCTGAAATTACCTCGTAGTGGTGGACCGGAAGGAGGATGAGGCGGAGGGTGGAGCGGAATCGCAGAAGCGCTCAATTCCACAGCGACAACGAAAATAAGAGGGGCAAAAACAACGAGACAAGCAAGAATAGCAGCAACCAGCAGGACGATTTTCGTAGGAGTAGTCCCAGTGCTTTCAGCACAGGCAGCAATCAAATTGCGACATCCGAGGAAAAATCCTTGGGCTACATCAGAGGGCATTTGGAGTCGTGACTTCATCATCAACCCGCCAGCTGCGACTATTGGAGTGCCATCCCCGCTTGATTCTTGGATGCAAAGGTAGATTGCACTGAGGAAGAGATGACATCTGAAGTTCCGCTGAAGCCCACCAATCCGTACGAGAAGCTGCCACGCGCTCTTCGATTGCACAGCATCGCATCAGTTTCAGGCCTTCAATCGTAGAGCGTGAACCTTCAACATCCTAAACCCCAAACACTCTAGATTCCCCAGTGCTTAAAACCGTGAACTCGTGGCAAGAGCAAGTCTTGTAGAAGCCACCCCTTCGCTTCGTTTTTGAAACAAGGCGCGCTGCCACAGGATTGGGAAAACCCCGGCTGAAGCTGGGATTCCGGAGGGGCTTCTCTTGTCCTGCCCTGAGTCTTGAGGAGACGAGCAATGATTGTATAGCTGCTAGCCGTGATGGTGGTGGTAATCTTTGCAAATCTTTGCACCAGTGATGGTCAAGATGACCATGATAACAACAACTTTAACTTGGGAGTAGTGATCACGATCATGGATTTCGAGAAAAAGCATTGGTGGTGAGTCGGTGTGAGCGACTACAAGGGCGACGGCAGAAACACAGAGACACTTATGGTTGTGATACCGGCGATGGTCGTTCCGAGGCTGATCGTCATGAGTCGAACGGTGCAGAGAGCCAACAAAAATGTGAAGAGAGAGAGAGAGGGAGAGTTTAATCTATTCTATGTTCGCGTGGTGATACATCGGGGGAATGCTCAGGTCTTGGACCAATGCCTTCGTACATACTTGCCATGTCATACTACTATTGTATAGGGCTTTAGCTCGTGGATGTGCTACGTTCGTTCTTCACTCAACTATGCCTGACAAGACGTCGGGTGGGCTAGATGCCCGGGGGCGTTGATCGGCCCCGTATGCCCGGGCGAGAGAGAGAGAGAGAGAGAGCGAGCAACGGCAAGCGCGATGATTTTGATGAGAGTGAGATGAGCACGCACAAACGACGGGATGATAACCATGATCAAGACGACATTCCTTGCAATACCATACTGTTTCTACGACCACGACTCACACGAGTCACACTCCCAGGACGGATGCGGCTGCAAACATGTTGGGGTCTTATGGTAGTAACTGTCGGTATGGCCATGACAGGCACAACTGACATGACGATCGCGGCAATGCAGTTCATAGCTGTGCAGCATCATACCTACTACTTGCACTGACAGTTTTTGCAGAAATAGGGACAGTAGCAGCCGGCATGATTATGCCGGCCATGCCTTCGACACACATAGTGCTGTCACCGAACAGAATGAGCAGACGACAGTAGGACAACTCCGTTAAGACATGATGATACCCATGAGAGATTTCAACGAAGTCGTGTATGACAATTTTGTGAGCAGTGTTGTTTCATGGCAAGAAGATTCTGGCGACAACAGGCGAGAAAGAGAATCAGTGCGGCCAGTAGTAGAAAAATGGCGACAGCAGTTGCACAGCCTATCGGCTGTGCTCTTGATTTGGAAACAAGAGTACAGACACAATGCATAAGTACAGAACATTCCATGCACGGTACCTCAGAGCGAGCAGCTATGAATACAGATCTATTTACACGGTCCCTTGCTAGGTTTCGATTTGCGCCCGAGGCATGCGTGGGGTCCAGGTCGACCGCGTACCCCTCGGCAACGCCGTGGGGATTTCCTGTGCTCGGCTGAATGCAGCTGGCCGTGTGACGGCGTCCAAGGTGTGAGCTGAGGCTTGCAAAAAGAACATGTCACGGCACCCTGGGTTCCAATGCAGCAGCGCTTGCCTTGATTAAGGCTGCTTCTTCTGGAACTCCCAACATCGCCCCAACCGCAGCCGTTATGCCAATGCACGGAAGATTGAACTGTGGCGGTATTCATGCGGCTATGCGCTCCTTCCCACTCTTCTAGTCACTGCCATCCATGCAGTGATTCTCCAATGATGACAACTTGGGAGCACCTGATTGCAAGAGAACAACGAGGAATTTGATTTGCGCGCCTTTTGTACAGCTTATGGTCGCGGCCGAGTGCAGCCTTTTGGCGCGCTTCCTCTTTGTGACAGGCTGGTGTCTGCTAGTCCGGTAAAGGCTGGCTGAAGTTCTGTATGCCTACCGATGACTAACGATGCACACGGTTCAGCCGCACGTGGGAGTTCGTCGGCCATTCGACCCTGCTGAGAGATGGAGCTGGACGGAGAGCGAGAGAGAGAGAGCGAGAGAGCAGACCTCCTGGTATTCATCCTCTATCCTGAGCATGCGAGAAGAAGGAATCTTTCTGCGGGGGAATACAACGTCCACGGAGAGCGTACGTGCAACCTAATTTCCTCTATCGTATACTTGAAGATCTTGAAGGCTATAGCCAACAGGTTGCGCTACGCTCGCTCTTCACTCCCCGGAGCTCCATCAATGAATGGGGTGGGCTTTGAAGCCCGGGGACTCTGACCCGCCCCCAAGCCCAGGAGAGAGAGAGAGAGAGAGAGAGAGAAGGAGAGAGCAAACCTCCCTAGGCCCTGCCTAGGCCAGTAACAAAACCCGCCTTGCCCTGCGAGTCGCGGCGCCTCTGGCCCTTCTCGGGTCGCTTCTGTTCCAGGCAGGCTCTTCTGTCCTCGTTTCATTTTGGAAAGCCGATGCAGCTCAAGTTTGTTTCAGTGTGTTGCGCACTTGTACTTGCTTGCTAGTTGTGTACTGTGGATACATGACATTGACACACTCAAGGCCCTGCCCTCCACACCCTGAGTGAGTATAAAACGGTGTGTACTGCTTGAAACCTCGCAAAAAGCTCACAGAATAAAGCGATGTTGTGTACCTTATCGATAAAAGACTACAAAGTCGCATGAAACTCCATAGAAAGCTCAGGATTTTCTGTGAGAGGGATTGAAAGTTGGCCCTAAACCCTCGTTTGACTGGACAGGTGTCCGTGGATCTCGAAATCCAGAGCCGAGGCCCTGGCCGCGCTGGCCTGGCTCCTCGTAGGCTTCGCTGTGTTCGTGATCATCACAATCATTATGATGATAGTACTAGTCATCATATGTCTCATATTTATCATACGTGTCAGAAGCATCATCAACATCAGGCGCAAGAATCCTCAACATAAACATCGCAGCCAGAGTCATCATAGCCGTCATAATCGTCATGATTAGCATGGTTGTTATCAGAGAATCCGTGTCAATCATCTTCTGCATCGCCATTCGTCGCCGCAGTTGGCGTTGTCGGCATTGTGCTGGTGATACAATTCCTGTCCTGCTCCTCCTCCTCCTCCACCTCCGCCTCTGTCTTCTCTGTCTCCTCGGGCTCCTCCTCAACCACTCCCTCTTGATCATCCACACACCCCATCTTTCGCCAAGTGATGCACTAAGCCAAGCATCAGTTTGTGTGAGTATTGGCTGAAATGCCAGACTCTGTCCGTGCCGAGGCTTGACGAACTTGAAATATGCCGTCGAAGAAGAAGCAGCGGCTGTAGCCACCGAGGCGGAGGCCGGTCCTTTCTGTCTTCTTGAACATAAGTCGGTCCCAGAATCATAGAACAGATCGGTCGCGTTGCACGCCTTTTCGGGTGCTCCGCAAGATCTGATCTTCAAGAGTCCATTCCCTGCACGCACGGCCTCCCGCAGGCCGCACGCGACGTGGGACAGGCGGCCTTAGACCAGACTGAGGCCAGGGGGCTGAGGGTTGCAAGGTTAGGGAGAAAAGACGGCCCGCTGCCGATAACGCCTCTGAACCCCGAACCTCCAACGCTCAACCCCTCGAACCCATCGAGGCACCCCCTGAACCCGCAAAAGCACTCTGCTCCCTGAAACACCAAATCCTCGATTGGCGCCTGGAGGCCGAACTGCTTCAGGAGAAGGCTGAAGCCCTGGATGCCAGCGTTGCAGAAGCACAGGTGCGGTTCGCTTCACTTCGGCTTCGGGTTAAGGAAAAAGCTCAACAGTTTAGCGCCTTTCTGACCCAAGGTTTCCGGTTCAGTGAAAGAGGTCAGGTTGTGACATAGCAGGATGGTGCAAGCAGCGACTTGGCGAAGCCACGGTCTTTTGCAGTACGTATGAATCTGGTTAAACCTAACCTTTAAGCCCCCAACCCTAGCCATCCTGCATTATTATATTTTTTTTTCTCTCTCTCTCTCTCTCTTACCACAGACCTTCCGCGGACACCGTACCTTGAACATTCCTGTGCCATTAGAGTGGCCATAGGGGTTTGGGTTTGCGGGGTGCCGTTCAGAGCAGCTGAGGGCTTGAAGCCGAAACTCTGTGCCCTCGAAGCCGAACCCAGAGCTCTAACTAAGCCCAGGTCCCAAGATGCACAACCCCAGTCTCCGAAGCCTGTCGCCGTCAAGCCCAAAGCCCCGAAGCCACACCCGCCAGAAAGCTTGACAGCGCAGGCCACAGAGCTGGGCGGAGCTGAAGCTGTCGCCGGTGCACAGGCGGCGGAGGTCCGCGGTTGGACAAAGGCAACAGTATATAGTACTACAGTACTCGTAGGAAGAAGCGGATTAGGGCTCGGTGTAAAGTTTTTGCAGCAATTCATGTACGTCTATGGCATATATGATGAAGGCTTGAGGTTTACGTGATGGGTGTCAGTGTACGGTTGAGCAGCAGGGGTGTGTCGTCTGAGCTTCGGGCTAGAAGTCCTAGTTCACGGTTGGGCGAGCATCTCAAGTGCGCCTCCGTCTGATAAGAGTCGATTTGGTCTCACGCCAGGTTCACAGTGTCCGTGTCGCGCTTTGCTTCCATTGTTTTTCCAATCTTGTCGTGTGGCTGCATGAGATAGGCAGTATGGGTTCACACGTCCCTCAAGTCACCGGCAATAAACCGAAGTCGAACCGTGGAGGCAGTACCATGGACTAGGCTAAGTCCTGTAGAATTTGAACTTTGTATCCCGAATCCTGACAGCCCCTTGCACGCCAGGATGTTGGTGGCTCGGAAATTGCCGAGCAGGTCGAGGAGGTGGCCTCGAGCGTTGTGAAAGGCTTAGGCGGGCAGCTGAGCACGCGAAGTCTAGCTTACTGTGTGATGCGCTCCTTTTTTGGTGTCCGACGCAGTGCGAACTACAATGCCAGGTTTCTGGTTCCTAGAATTTTTTGTGCTTAAGACTCAGACTTGGGTTCAGGGCTTCAGGCTCAGGTGAGCTGTCGCAATCATTATGATCGTAGTCGTTGTTGCTGAACACAGTGCACGGTTCAAGAGGTGAGCTACCTGCCAACGGCATGGCTTCGGTGGGAGCTTCAGAAGCAGTTGCAGATGCCGAGCCCTCAGAAGACTGCATTATCAAGACTGCATTATTTGTTATGCCAGAGCCATGCTGATTGCTGCTACCATTCTTCCTTCCGGCTTCTGACCACAAACCCTAAACCCGATATCCCAAGATGCCTGAACCCAATAGCCTGAAGCCTGACTAGCTGTGCAAGTCGACCTTGTAAGTCCTGCTACCGCTGCCATGTCAGCCCCAGTTTGATTTCAATTCCGAATAATACTTGCTTGTAGTGCACTGCAATGCCCTATACCAGCAGGCCAACAGGCGCAGCCGATTTTGCAGAGACCTTTGGGTAATCTGACTGAATTACTAGAGTCTGGCTGGGAGGTGCCGGAGGCCTCAGGAGAGAAAGAAGCAACAGCAATCCAGTCAAAGCCAGGTCAAAACCTGGGACCGAACCCTAAATGCTGAGTGGCTTCAGGCAGCGGCGGAGGCTGTGGCTGGAGCCGCTGTTTCTTCCGTGGGAGTGGTTGGTGCCCGAGCTCTGCGATCATAGGCGCTGAAGCCATGAACTGACTCTAATCCTCGCAGTGGTCTACTGACACAAATGGTCACACCAACTGAAGTACTAGTGGTCACCATTGTTGCTGCTATCACTGTCACTATCAATATCACCAGTATTGTAAGCGTAGGTTGTAGTGGTGGTGGTGGGAGTGGTCCTGGTAGCGTTAGCGTGGTGGTCGTGATAGTAATCGTTTTTTGTCCTTCTCTTAGCGGTAGTGGTCGTGGTTTAGTACGAGAAGTCGTCGTCCTCCTGCTCTTCCTGCTCCTCCGCCTTGTCCTGCCGCTCATCCTTGTTATCACCGTAACATCCTGAATCACAAAAGATCGCAAAGACTGCGTGTCAAAAACCTAAATGGCCACACCCCGCTGCTTCAAGAATCCTTGCAAGCGCTCTTGGCGGTTGACAAAGGATGCTGCGCTGGCTGGCGCCGCGGGTGCCATTGCAGAGCAGGGCCCAAAGGTGGTCGTGGCTGCTCAGGATGCCACCGTCGGGTTTGCAGCTTCTAATTCAGGGATTTTCCTGTTCCAAGAATCTGGGGTTGGGGTTGTTGGTCACTTCGGGTTAGAAATGATGAAATGATCGATCGTCAACATGACCACCATTGCCACTACGCACATTGAAGGGATTGTCCGCGGGTCTGCGATGAAAGTACTGCCATTGTGACTTCCTCGAAGTCCGAACCGACTATGTCCCAAGCTCCCCCCCAAGCTCCCACCCTCTGAACAAATCATATCCCCAATCATAAATCCCAAATCCTACCCTTTAATTCCCATACGCGAACTGAAGCTCCAGGAAGAGTGGGCCCTGGGCTCCGAAGAGATCCAGGCGGCAAACGACGAGCGTTGCAGCCTCGGCCAAACCCAAAACTCTCTGATCCTTGGACCTTGAAACCTAAATCCTAACTTTGACTCTGGCTGAGCACGACTGCTTGCGAATCTGTTTTTGTCGTAAGTGGGAGCTATGGTCGACAAAGCCCCAAGCCAACTGACAAACAAGCTAAAGCGTGAGGCAATGTGCTTGTCATTGTCGTGGGACTTTGACTTCAGGCCGAAGGTAGAGGAGCTCGGGCTCTGGACAGGATGAAGGCAGAACAGGTGCTCAAGGTGCTGAGCTTGTCGGGTTTTGTGGGATTTGAAGAAGCTTGGCATTGGGCAACCTCAGCCCTCAACCTTGTGGCCCAGACCTCCTGCCAAAACTTGTTGTACCCGCCCGTGAACTTCACAGAACTAGAACTGGTAGCAGCCGGAGTCAGGTCTCGCTGTCGAGAAGGGAGTGCAAGCAGCCGCTTTGGAGGCGGGGCTCCGTTGGATCATCATCGTTACGGTCACAGCAACTCTTCTGGTGTTTCTAGCAGCGAAACGTCTATGGCCATGCTGTTGACGAATACTGGTGATGATCGTGCTTGTGGGTGTGCTGGCAATGGTGGGACGAGGATGGCTTGATCATGTATGAGTTGGACCGATACGATGATGATGTTGTCCATCATATTGTTCGTGATGGTGAAGAAGAAGATGATGATGATGACGTTGAAGATGAAGATCAGCATGATGATTTTGTCGCTGACGAAACTTTCACTGACACATCGGTGGACTGTCGGGTGGTCCTGCCGCCTCCACTGCCCTGGAACAGCATTGAGAAACGAGGTGGTGTAGCATCTGTATTTCTCCGTACTAGTATCGCGAAGCTGGTGGGAACCGCATTAAGTTACGCACATCTACCACAAGCAGCAGTGACGATGATGATGATGAAGATGATGTCGCCGCTGGTTGATGATGATGATGATGATGAAGGCGACGACCAATACGACTATGACGATTGGAATGACCGAGAAGACCAAGATGGCAGCGACGTCGACGATGACTGCGAGCATCATGATGGTGACGGCTCATGGTGACGGTGATGGCGACAATCGTCCTGGTGGTGGCGAGAATGAAGACAATCAGAGTTGCATAAATGGTCTTGCTCTGCTGGTGATGATATTCAATGTGTTTTTTGCAGCGTTAAGTCCGTTAAGTGTGATTGTTGTGAGCATTGCGATCACAGCAAGCACCGCGGCGATGGGGATTATGGTAGCAGTGATATTTGACGATGGTGGATGTCACCGCGGTGGTGAGGATAGTGATGCTGATGATAGTGGTGACGGTGGTGACGATTGCAATGGTTGTGATGGCGGCGAGGATGGGTGGCATGGTGGTGATGATGCGTGGTGAGTGCGCTGGTTGCACTACCTATGTCAATGCGATCTTCATCTGGGTCATGCACGTTGTCTCGTGGTTATGTGCACATTGCTCGTATTCCTGCGCCTCCGCGTCCTCCCCTGCTCCTCTTCACCCTCGTCGTGATCGTCGTCGCAGCACAGTAGTAGGCAGTAGCAGCAGTACTGCTTGTCATACTTCTTGGTGCTGCTTCTTTTCTGCAGATCCTGTGGCTCCGGGTCTACTGTATTTTCTGAGCGGTCAGTGATTTCCTGTTGCAGCCGTGAGTCTACGAAAGCATATTATCTCTGCGTGCTTACGTGACAGGGCGATGTTCCAGTTCTCGAAGCTGGATCGTACAGCTCCCATGACGCTGCCGTTGCGAGCGCGCTGACAGCTGTCGGGCGACATAGCATGCTGAATGCCGACTGTCGGGTACGTGGAAAGCAGCAGTGTGTCGCAGAAAGGCCGGATACCTGGCGGCTGCGTCTGCAGCACAGATGGTGGTGCTCATGGTCCAGGCTGGCTTGCAGCGTCGTCACAATGCTTACCCTTCAACTGCCCCAGTCTTCTCGCTGCCAGGGTCCTCTGGCACTGGTCGTTCTCACACAGTGGCTCCTCTCAGCTGGTGCCCAGAACTCGGTTTCCACTGCCTCTCAGCCGCGAGTGCAAGCGGCGCAAGGGACCTTGTTGAGGCAAGCACCATGCACCAGGTTGCTAAGGTGAGAACTCAGGCCGCGAGCCCAGCAGTTTTCCAGAGATCTTGCCGACGGCCGAAATATCCGGGCAAGTCTGCAGGACTACGATTCCTTGTGGCTTACCGGTCTGGTTGCCCAGGTGGCTCTGGCAGCGACCTTAGCCACATGCATACCCACGTCATTGTGAGCCTCACTGGCTGATGTTTTTGTGGGAGTTCCGAGCTGTCATCAGTATGGGGCCGTGGCGAGCATGATGGTGAACCCGTGGGCGGACATCGTAGTCATGGCATCAAGGTCGGATTTAGGGACTTTGTGTTGCAATCTCTCCATGCAGTCTGGGAGGTTCGAGGAGGTCGGCGATGCAGCTGCCCAGCAACTGTGGGGAGCCTCTGTGGGCTCGCACATATCGATTCGAACTCACAACGTCCGGCCTGAGGTCCTCGCTGCCGTCACTCGCAACCAAGGACAGGGCACTTCTGCTGCACATACCGTGCTTGGGTCCTGTCCGTGTCGAGGCCTTCTCCGTGCTTGGAGACTCCCCGGCGAGCCCGAGGCAGCAAAACTCGTTCGGAGCTCAACGGAGCGAACTCTCTCTTCCTTCTGCGTCTCTCGCCGTTGAAGGTCCGCGCGACCCACGGAGGTGTGGGGCTTTATAGCGAGAGAGAGAGAGAGAGCAGGAATGCACGTGCTCTCAAGCCTTGTAGAGAGAGAGAAAGAGAGAGGAATGAAGAACGTAGGAAGACAACAGAGAACACGGTCGTGATGAGGCTTCGTCTGAACCTGTGCGGAGACTGGGCTGGAATCTAGGAGTTGGGCGCCAAGTGTAGTGTCCAGATGATTCTTGCAAGCCTCAGTCCAAGCCTTTAAGCTTGTCCTTTCCAAGGGCTGGGTCTCGGACGTTGCACGGAGCCCAAGACGCAACAGAGCTCTTCAAGAGGACAGATTGCTCGATTCCCGGCACGCCCTGCAGCTTTTCTTGAGCCTCGAGCATTCGAACTACAACTCTCACGATCACCAGGGTACTCGTTTTGAACGTTTTGCAGTGCTGTCAAACGTTGCATACGTGCTGCATCCGTTGCAATCCCATAGCTCAGCAGATGACACGAGAAGCACGGCCTTTGTTGGTGCGGCGCGGACGCTTTGGGGCATAAGCCATGGGTGCCTGAGCCTGACATTCATGAGATCCCGTCCAACAGAGTCATATCGTGCAGGCGTGCAGGTCGGTGATCGTCTGTTTTACAGAATGTCTGTTGAGTGTACAGTATTTCTCTGCTTGGCTTCAGAGCTTGGGTTGTTTTCCGCATGTATCAGGCTTGGGTCACTTCCGGCCACGGCCGCAAAATTCCAGACCCAGGTCGCATTGGTTTTAAGAAGCCAGCAAAGAGCCTGCAAGGATTGAAGAAGCAGGGGGCGTCGCAAGATGATGAGCCCTTCCGCAAGCTCGCTACCGAGGTCCCGATTGTCCGTCTGGGCTGCAATCGAAAGCGGGTGTGTTGAACGGGGGCTTGCGTATTCGGGGACTTTGAAGAGGTTAAGGGCCTCAAGCTCTGAACGCGCAGTGTGTTGAGGTGCTTCTCGAGCAGCTTTTTTCTCAGAAGCTCTAACCTGCGGAGTTTCCACGAGGTCTTGGATCTCTCACTCTTTGCGCCCAAGACAAGCAGAAATTTCGAGAGCGATCAGGCCACGGGCCTTGCACGGGGCCTCTGTCAGGGCTGCCTTTGTGCACGTGGTCGTTTGGGGCTCTATTCATGCTCCCCACTTTACGTCATGCTTCTAAGCTTACGATGCTATGCCTATGGTTGCGTTCACATGTACATGTATGTGTAGATGTATATGTAAATGTCTATGTACATGTATATGAGTGTACGTGTATGTATATTTTTATGTGCATGTGCATCTGTATCTGTATGTCTATGTCTGCATATCTACACGTATAATTATGCGTACAGTCTAAGTGCATGTACATACACACATGCAGACATATGTGAACTATATAGACAGGCACTTACAGGGCTTAGAGCAAACAGGGCTTACGACTGACAGGAGTCGGACATCACCTACTGTCTCCTGCTCAGCGTGCTGAGCTCCAAGCGGACTCTGGGTCTAGGAGCCTACTGGGACAAGGACCCGGAGAGTTAAACTAGGGGACATTCTAAGCTGGCGTCCAGGGCTTCGCAGAGCAAGCTGCGAGCTAAACGGGTACTCAAGCAGTAAAGCCCCACACACTTCTCAAACCCTTGGCGTAGAATATCGTAGGGCTTAATTCCATTCACATTAACTCGCCGCATGGAGAACCATTTGGAGCAAGTTTCTGCGTTTCTGGATTCGCCTGCGAGCTGACCAGGAAGACGAGGAGAAACGGGTCTGCCTGCTTGTCTTGGCGGTGGAGGACTGTGCCGGGAGGGTCTCCAGCTTTGTTGGGGGCTTGGTTTTCGACGGCTCGTGAGCGTTGTGCAGGGGATGTTCATGCTGAGTGATCCTGCGTGTCCTTGATTCTCCATAGTTGTTTTGGAGCAATTTGCTTGGTGTTCGGGTAATGCCGTTTCAGCCACAGAGGGGTGTTACTGTTATTGTAGTAGTAGTAGTAGTAAAGCGCCATGAGTGGTTCAAATGTGAGTGTCGTCTGGTGAAACCCGGGCCTGTTAGGAACGTAAGCTCTCTTGAAGGTCCGCGGCCTCCAACCTCAACGAGGCTGTAGCGCTCCTTTAGGGGGCTGTGCCATAGTCTGGCGCGAAGTGGTTGCCAATTTCTGACTGGCGACGGTAGAAGCTCGAAGTGAGAATGGCATCCTGCGCTTGAAGACAGACGGCAACAATCAAGCTACTCATCCTGGTCCCAAGTCCGGGGACGGTGAGTGCAGTCACAACACATTACTTCAAACAGCATCGTCGGCGTGAGGGTTGGCTCTTACCCTCCGGGGAGCCTGAAGTCACCTTTTGGTGGCGAAGTCAGGAGGGGACATGGAAACCGAACAGCGGGTCACTGGCGTACAGTTTTCCAGAATCCGCAAACGATCTTACAAGCGGGCTTTAAGGCGTGCTCAACTGCATGGTGTTACAATGTACAGAGGGAAGCGACTGACGGCGGCAGGGCCGGCACTGCCGGTTCAAGAAGCCACTCAGAGCGTAAAACCTAGAATTCGATTCATGTCATGGAACGTCGGGGGCTTATCGGAAGTCCTGTTCGAGGAGCTGAAACAGTGGCTCAATCTTGAAGAGCAGCGCGAGGTTTGTGTGCTGATCTTGCAGGAAACGCATTGGGATTTCAGTTCGGACTGGTCGGCAGGCGGCTGGTTTTTCTGTCACTCCTCCACGGGGAAACGTGGCAGTGGCGGCATTCTCATCGGAATCAGAAGTGCCGTAGCTGATGCGCAGAGTATCAGGTGGCAAGAACCGGAACCAGGACGCATTCTACATGTTCGTTGTTTTCTAGGTGTGCAACAGATGGACATTATCGGAGTGTATCAACATGCATACCTGATGAAGGCGGGCATGACAGAGAAGATTCTGGCACAGCGGAGTGCTCTCCTGCGGAAACTGGACTCGCTGTTATCTTCTCTTCCAGTGAGATCACACATTCTGACGGGTGGAGATGATAATGCGGCCCTGATCAGTGAAAGCAGGGTGTGCGGGCATGGAATTCTGCAGAAGGAGCTTTCGGACAAGGAGAAAGACGACCAGAGCAAGCTGATGAACATCCTGAAAAGACATAGACTTGTTGCGCTGAACACGTGGGAAAAGAAGACTCTTGCCTCCACATACATTCATGCCAAAGGAACCTCGCAGATAGACTTCGTGATGACCAGACAGGCCATTGCAGATGGGGTAGCAAAGCAGACGCGACCTCAGAAAACACAGATGGCGGGCTGGAGGACCACATCTACCTCTACTGGGCTCGGTACTATTCAAGTGGACACCCAGGAGCAGGGCGCAGGCACGGACGAACCGGCCTCCAGTTGAGGACGCGCAGCTGGAGGAGATGAACGAGTCCGCAGGGCTGCCGACCATTCATGGACTTCGCGAGGCTGTGCAGAAGGCAGGCGGGCTGGCACCAGAACAGCCCAAACGGCCGGAGCTTGCCACGGTTGACACGCGCGTTCTTGACTCTTGGAGGTTGAGACGACAGATGGCGGTCTCCCAGACTTTGATTGGATGCGGCTTTGTGTTTGTTTTTCGGTACTTCAAGGTTCGACTACAGTACCTTAAAGCACATCGGGAGCTGAAGAAAGCACTGCGGCAGCGCAGGCGGCAGAGAGCCTTAACAATGCTGAGCCAGGCTGAAGAGGCTGCCAAGCAACATGACGCACGTAGGCTGTATGGCATTGTTCGGCTTTTATGTCCCAATAAGACTAGGCAGATTCGTCTCAGGGATGCTGAAGGAAATCTGATGAACGGCTAGTCGGAGTGCAAGGCTCTGGTTCAGGCTGAACCCCGGGCTGCAACTTCTACCATTGGAGGAGGACATCTTTGCGCTACCGAGATGGCGGAGAGCCATGACTAGACTGAAGCCCGAGAAGGCCGCTCCAAACATGACGCCCCCGCTCCGAAACTGGAAACAACACTCTGAGAAAATTCTGCCTCAACTGCAAAAGCTGGCAACACATCATCTTTGTTGCGATCACCCTGCGATCCCTACTGAGTGGACCGAAGTTCAGTTAGCTTGGCTGGCCAAGCCCAAGAAGTGCCCAAGCTCACCGGCAAACCTGAGGACGGTAGGGCTGATGTCTGGGGATACAAAGCTCTTTAATATGGTACTGAAAGAGGCTGTTCAGGAGTATGTTACGCCGGGGCTGATTGACATTCCGCAATTCGCCTATAGGAAGCTTTCTAGCACGGTGGATGCTCTTCTTCGTGGTAGCTTGCACTGCAGCAAAGTGAGGGCGACGTTAGGTGACGTCAACACAGACGTGACAACGCGTCTAACCACGGATCAGCTGCCAGAGCTCATGGGGGGGCGTCATGATCAGCCTCGATTGCCGTTCAGAGAGATGTATGACAGTCTACGGTGCATTGATGTCCCAGATAACTTGGCACGATTAGTGGTGGAGTCACATAGACAGTCAGTCTGCATTGTTCGTCACGCCGGTCACAGTGCCAAAACCGAGATGCTGCGTGGTTTGAGGCAGGGATGTCCATTGACTCCGAGTGTGTTCAATGCCTGGACCATCCGTCTGTGCAGAGAGCTTGGTATTGCCTGGTGTCAGGAACACGCTAGTTTGTTTGCAGATGATGTTCATGGGCATTGGGAAATAAACAGCNGTGCAGAGAGCTTGGTATTGCCTGGTGTCAGGAACACGCTAGTTTGTTTGCAGATGATGTTCATGGGCATTGGGAAATAAACAGCGTGGAGGAGTTTCAGCAGGCAAGGTGCATGATCCTTAGAATCATTGCAGGGCTCCACAGATCGGGTATGCAGGTTAACTTTGGCAAGTCAGTAGTGGTGCTGGCAATACGGGGCAAGGCTGCAGCAGGGATCAAGAAGCGGTACGTCAAATGGCGAGATGGGCACTATGTGATTGCCGTTGGCACTGATACAGTCACGGGGAGGGAGGTCTACTTACCGATTGAGGACAAGATGGAGTATCTAGGGGTTATCCTGTCATATGGGGCCATGGAAACGCAGACAGTGCAATCTCGAGCGGCCAAAGCCTGGAGCAACTTCTCGAAACTCAGGCCGATGCTGAGAACCACCTCCGATTTCAGCACCAGGCAGAAGCTTCGCATTTTCAAAGCATGTGTTGTTCCTGCTTTGCTTTATGGAGTGGTGGGAGTGGGGTTTAGCGCGGCTAGTCTGAGGGCTCTGCAATCAATCTTGGCCAGAATGCTACGCAAAGTGCTGCGGATTTATGAACATGGCATTTCCAATCTTGCGGTTTTGGATAGGGCAGGCATCAATCTCGTCGGTGATCTCCGGCAACAACTTGAGCAGAAAGCACGGGCCCTGGAGGTCCATGGCCATCAATCGCTTGCGTTAGCTGGACGCACCTTGCAGAGATTGGGTTCGGTGTCAGATGAGTTGAGTCGCATTGAGCACATTCCTGTGTCGAGCCTGATTGAAGTGGAAAGGGAGAGCGAAACTGCGGTTTGTGATGTATGCGGGCTGGAATTTCATAATCAGAAGAGCCTGGAGGCACACTACACGGCCAAGCACGCCGAAGTCCACACCAAGGCCAGACAAGCGTTCGACAGAAGGGAGCGCACCTTGTTTGGGCTACCCCAATGTCGTCTCTGTAGGCAGCAGCTCTACGATTGGGCCTCTATGGAGCGTCACATTACGGAGGGCCGTTGTGCTCGTCTCAAGCAAGCTGCGGCAAGAGGGCATTCGTTGGAACAACTGATGCAGCAGGTGCTGGAGGATGAATCCCGGGTGCCACCCAAGCCACCAAATTCTGCGTGCGGCAGTGCCCCTACTCCGAGCTTGATACCAGCTGATATCATGAACTGCGAGATGCGACAATTGGCAACAAAAGCCGAGGTAGTAGCAGTGGACAGCAGGTGAAGGCGACAGGGCACATCAAAAAGCACTGGCAAAGCTCGCACCCAAAAGCGTGGACCGCCGCGCATCAGGACGCAGAATCAGCAGCAAGAAGTTTGCGGGCAACCTTTACGAGGCCATGTCAATACTGTGGTAGCATGGCGAAGCAGGGCAGCACGGATGCCACCCATCACGCGACCAAATGTTCCTCGCTCTTTCAGGTGCTGGCAGCAAGGAGACTCCATAGTGCCGGGATGCTACACGACAGCATGCATGAGGTCAGGGGTCCAGCGCTCAAACAGACGGAGAAGGAACCTCAATATAAAACGAGAGAGCGGGAGAACATCATGTCGCTTCTCGCAGGCACCCGAGCCGCTGGATCGGTGCCATGCTTTCGATACTGCAGGCACTTATGACCAAGTGCAATACGGTGGAGGCGCTGCTTCGTTTTCATCCCGTGCGGCCATTGGCGGAGAACATGCAGGAGGGTACAGTGGCGTTCTTGTTGCAGTTCTCGCTGCAAAACGAGGTTGGGCTACAGATGTATGCGGACATGGCTCGGCTTTGTCATTGCGGGTCTACTTTTGTTTCCGGGATCGAGATCAGACGGGAGCGTAGCTCCAGGAGTCAGCTCGCAAATCTTATCAGCAAGATGCTGTACAATAACTGAGCCATGAGCTCCAGGGAAACTCCGCGGTCAACCTGGTCGGCACGCTTGGCATTGGCGAAGCTGAGTCTGTTTTGGAGGGAGACTTGCGCACGGAGACCCAGGATTTTGTCATTTTGTCATTTCTGATGCCGTCCCTTTTGCTTACAGCAAGTACCTGACTTGAAGGTGTTTTGGGTGCTCGCTGGTGGCCATCACAAACACGGAACGGGCAACAGCACCGTAGCACCGTGGAGGGCATACAGGTACGCTGAAGCGCAATGCCAAAAAATCCAGATTGTGCGGGAGATGATGTTGTCGAGGGCATTTTGGTGTTCAGCCGCGATACAGCATTGTACTGAGGCTGCCTGGAAGTGATCGACTGTCCGACTACAGGAAATGCGAAGTGCTGCCCTTATCATGGCTGACGGTTTCATGCCCTACATATACTCCATGTTGTGCTCGCGCAGTCGCGGTAGGAGTGGGTGGAGAGTCTGAAAGTGCCTGCTATCATCAGGGTTATATCCGCAGCCGGTCTTGGAGGGCATAGACTATTGCGCAGAGCAGCGACGGATGCTCAATGAGCGGACTGCATGCTTACTTTCGGTCAAGCCGTCCTCCCAAGCCCAGGGGATTGCACGCATACTTTCGCCAGGCACGCGGCGGGGACTGTCAGAGCAAGGAATCCAGTTGTGCGCTACAGGAGGTTGTGGCAGAGTCTTCAGATGCGGAGATGACCGGCCAGGTGCAGTTTGTGAGCTCTGATTCGGACGACGAGCTCATGCAACCACACAAGCCCACGCGTACTGTGAACTCCAGGAAGTCTTCGCTCAGTGTCTATGCCCATGACGAAAGTTTGCTCCACGACTGCATCCAGCAACAGACGTACTTGGTGCCCAGGGTGAATATGGAGCTGGAAGGCCTCACCCATCCGGCGGAGATCAAGGCGGCAAGATGTCTTAGCAATGGCAGAGCACCGTGGTCCAATCTGTCAGACATTATGAATGATTTACCGGCTGCGCCTAAATCACGCTGGAGTCAGGAGCAGCTTCCAGCAGGGATGAAAGCAGCCAAATCATTTATGACGGGTACCTGGTCCCGTGGTCCACATGTGGGACTCATGCGAAACATGCGGAATTTCCCACTGACCAGCCGGCTTCTTGCGCAGATTGTCTCGCAGGTGGACGGGCAGCACCGCTTCAGCTCGCTCACGTTTGCTTGCAATGTACTGTCTAAGCCCCACAAGGACAGCCATAACGCAAAGGGGAGCTCGAACCTCATTGTGCCGTGTTCGGTTTATCAGGGGGGCGAGCTGTGGGTGCAGGATGCTCTGGGTTCCACGGCGTTGCAATCTGCAGGTCAAGTGGGTTTCCTGATGGATACAACAACGCCAAGCCAGTTCCAGCCGGAGCATCAGCATGCCACGGCGCCATGGGGCGGCGATAGACTCATCATTATCGGCTTTCATGTGCGAAATACCGAGAAGCTTTCACGAATGGACAGAACTGCCCTTTGTGATCTAGGCTTTCAGTTACAAGACTAGCTGCTAGAATGCGGTGACCGGGAACGCCATCGCATCGGTAAAACTGTTCGCACGATTGTTGGCTGCGAATGTCTATGTCTATGTCTATGAACGGGAGATCGTCAGCACCTTGATTGCCGAGGTCCGATACAAGTCCAATGCGCCGGCAGCTGACATAGTGAGGTTGATGAGTGCATTAAACTTTGTACAGAGTGGCCAAAATCACTTCACATGTTATGTCTTTCCTTATGGGGCAAAGGTGTGGGGCTAGGGGCTGACGGTCCGCCCACACGTCACACACGATACGCTTGGTGCTGTCGGCACGGTATCGTCATGTCTTTCCGATTGTTCCAGTCTTTTATAATCATCAGGTGTGATACTACAGATGGTCGCACTATGATGCCGGCTTCTTCTGCTAAAGCATGGAAGCCCTTTCTGATACGGGCCTTGTGCGCTCCCTCGAGGAGCCGATGCTACACGCATCGCCGGTTTCCTACACTAGGTCGCTCTTGAGCGGTTGTGCACGCAAAGCAAAGCAAAAGCAGTAGTAGTAGTAGTAGTAGTAGTAGTAGTAGTAGTATTTATTCATAGTTATTCTCATTTTGGCATCCTTTCTTTGGGTCTGCGGGGTGGAGGCCCTGAGTGCTGGGCAACTGGAGCATACTGTCCCATAAGCCAGGTCATGCACGTCTCTTGACAAGACAGCTCCAGTTGAGCGCGCAATTTCAAGGGCACGGTTGGATGAGCTTCTAATGGCCGCTCTTCTTGACACTTTGGTATGACAAAAACGTTGTATCACATGTCAGGAAGCACGACGGAACAGACGAATGCAGAGAGCACCTTCACCATGCCAGCCGGATAATATGCTCAAACATTTTAGCGGTTGTCAGCTAGAGCTTTTTGAACAAAGGGCGTGCACCCCTGGCCCTTGTCACCTCATTGTTTTCTGAAACTTCATTCGGTGTAAGAATGCACAGGGGGGTAGAGCATATCGTGTGGTAGCAATGTCAACCTTGCTGTTTCGTTCGGCTTCGAGAGGATTAGGTCTTTCAGGCCCCTTGCAAACTCTGCATTGTCGCCCGCATCGTGTAGGGCGGAGGTTGCGAAACCGTAGAACGAATGGCCAGCTAAGTGGGAAGGTGTTCTGCCAAAGTGCTTTGTCCCTCGCTGGACTCCGAGTATGTTGCCGGGCGTTGGGGAAGGCAGCAAGCGGTCTCGAAGAGGGCCCAGACCTGGTCTTGTCAGGCTGACAGTAACTGTTGAAGTGAGCCATATCCTCGAGCTTGAGACATGAATAAGAATACCAACACTGGTTTGCATACAGGCTAGCAGAGCAAGCATAGTTATTGCCAGGGACAACAAGTCGTAGTACCATTGTTGCCCGCAGAGGGTCTGAAGGATGCGGCGGTGCTGCTACGCACACACGCCTCGGGCGGCTGGCTGCCAACCCAGGCAGCTGGGTTTTGGGGTATATCTGCGATTGAGAGCACGGGGTACGAATTGCGACGTGGTTCTCCAGAAAATTTCACTAGGTTCCTTGAGAGCAGGCTGGCGTTAGTTGAATAGATGTGAACCCCCGAGGTAAAGGATGTTCTGTCGAACCCCGGTGTGACGAAGATCCATGCAGGAGCTCCGAAACATCACAGGTTCCAACTCAGGCTTGGCGCTAATCAAGACCCGTCCTGGCAGGAGATGGGAAGGAGTTGCGGGAGAGGATCCGGACATCGTTTGGGGTGGACCTGCGTGGTGAGCTGGATCTAAGGACAGGATTCGGACATGACCAGGGTGAAACTGTCGAGACCTTCACTTCGCTGGTGGCTCTACTCAGTAGACGGTGCAGGGGTGTAGACTGTTTTTTGGCCGGGCCAGTCAGACTGCTGCCAGCTAAAGGTATGAGTGTGAGAGTGGGAGCTCAAACGGCTCTAAATGAATTCGATGATGTCAGGACACGGGCAAAAGCACCTCAAGAGCCTTGGCTGTTGGTTGAGAAAGGCGTTGAGCGGGTTGCGGCACTTCTCCGAGGCCACAGACGAAACCACCAAACTCCAGAAAACGGCAAACGGCAATCCGAGGATGTGGAGGCCCGGCTGGAGGACCTCTCCGTGACCGCGGAGTCTGATTGGCTGCCTGGCGAATTTGTGACTGCTTAACCGCTTAGAGGCTTCCCTGCTCCGAGGTTGAAGCAGTTGTGGACTCCGAACCTTGTCAATCTGAGCCTTCAATCGTCGCATGGGTCAAGAAGACATCCACTCCCTGTTTTAGACTTTTAGAATCCATACAGTCTGGCACAGTAAATGTCGTGAATTCAATCAAATACGTGCACATGAATGTGTAAGTATATGAGATTATAGATACATAAGTACATGCATGAAGACATCCTTCCAGCCATTCATGCATCCATCCGTCCGTCCGTCCATCCATCCATTTATCCGTCCATCCATCCATCCATCCAACCATCCATCCGTCCACGCAGCCAGCCAGCCGGCCATCCATGGATGCATCCATGCATGCATACACACACACACACGTTTCTGCTCTGCATTCCTGTAATCATCCGCACCCAGCAGGCCAACTCCAGGAACAGTTTATAAAGCAGGCCATTGCGGCCCAACTGCTTAAGAGCTCAAGCCAGCGCAGGCCAGGTGTGTATTCTGTTCCTGCAATCCCATCAATTTCCCTCTCTAAAACCGTTGCCATGAAGCTCTGCGCTTTAAAGCCGATCTTCATCTGATTGGTGTCTGAGCCCTTGTAAGTAGTATATCCGCTTACCAGGCCTTTGATCGGTTTCCAGGCCCTTGCATATCCAAATTTGCTGGGGCACGCGGGCCTTGCGCTGCATTTCATAAGGGCACTTGTGCACATGCGAATATAAAGTGCATCGGACGCTTTGCATGAACGTCATGAACAAATAGGACTACATTGCACACCACCTTAAGCTCCACACCTACATCTACAACTAATACACGGTATATACAAACATATATATATATATATATATATATATATATATATATATATATTACACACATGTACACACATACATACACATATGCACATACCTGTACCTATACCTACAGGTTTAGATTTATATGTATGTGTCTATGTATATGCATCTGTATGTGTACATGTATCTGTATGTGTATGTCTATGGGTATGTCTATGTATAGGTATTCATATATGTATATGTATGTGAATGTGTATATGCATACGTACACATGCGTACAAATACATATACAGTTGTGTACATGCTGCACATGTGCTCATGGCAATGCGAGCATGTAGATATTCGTGGTTCTGTTGATGGTCCAGTTGATGGTCGTGCATTTTGCCAAGGTCTTCGGTCGAGCTCGAGGCGCAGCAAGTCGAAGTCGCTGCCAAGCGCGCTCTGCTATGCTGGAAGCATGCGGAGCAGCTGCAACCGAAGGCAATTGGTTCCGTTTGCAGCTGCATGACACATGATGTATACTTGGAGCTGACCGTGGGCTGTTGCATGAATGCCGCTGGTGCTGTCGCAGTCCCATGCTCCTGTTCTCAATCAGTTTTTTGTGGCCAAAGATGCTCCTAAGCATTCGGAGCAGTGGCCTCGGGGTCTCTAAAGAATCCGACGCTTGCATCACTCTCATGTTTTTTCGACTTAGACTCCGATCATGCAAGAGGCCGCTCCAGAACCACAGCCCGTGTCACAACGAGTCTGGGCTCAGCAGTGCCGCTTGGGTTGCAGAGCCAAACTCTTTCGAGAGGGCGAAACAGGAAGTCAATCTTTCTGAGGGTCAAACCACTTGCCATGCCCGCCATGTCTTCGCAAAAGCAACCTCGACAGCTGAAGGTAAGGTTCACGTGCAGTCACCAGTAGCAGCTTGCAAGGCTTGGTGGCCAATGTAGCCAGGGAAAGGTTCGCACTAGTGGTGCAAGAGTTTAACCGTCTGCAGTACCAATAACTCTTCAACGCAACCTTACATTCTCACCCTTACGTAAGACTTCTGGCCAATCCTCAAACTCCGGTGAGTCCCTAAAGTCCCTAAGCCCTTCGGTCCCCTTTGTAAACCCTGACCGGGCTCGGCGACTCGGCGAGAAGAGCTGTCATAGGTGTTGTTCGGCGCCATGATGGCCTGTACTGCTGGGCCTGCCAGGCCCGTGGAGCACTTTGAGGGTCGCATGATAGTTCCTGAGATTGCTTGCGCTGTTTTGGGAGCAACTTCTAGGGGATAAGGGCTGTGGGAGTTGCGTAGTTCGCCGAAATCTGAAGTGATGCCCTGCAGTTCATCAGGCCGGGCCTGTTCCGACCGACGCCCACATGCAGAAGCACATCGATGGAGTAGCCCGGGTGCACTAAATCTGGAGCAGCTGCTGCTGCTGCTACTTCTGCCTCCGCCACCTCCACCGCCACCACCACCACCACC
>BGNK01002652.1:76398-95331 GCA_003297005.1 Symbiodinium sp. clade A Y106
CACCCCCACCACCACCACCACCACCACCACCACCGCTACCACTGCCGCTACCACTGCTGCTACCACTACCACGACCACTTCCCCAACTACTATGACTATATATGCTAGGGGCATATCCACGCTTGTGATCAGCAGCTTTCCCAGATTTGACACCTCCCGCTGGCAACTGGCAAATTGGCTTTTATCATGTTCACGATTATTCTCATTACGGTTGCCAGTTTTTTTCGTTGGCCCGATTGTATCTTCTACATGGCTTCTGTGTGATCTCCCAGTCCTACTCATTGAGTCCTCGGCTTGGGGCACTGCACAGAGCTTTCTGGGTTTATGGTAGATCCAACAGAACTGGAGGCTCAGCACAAGCGCCGCATGGTGTTGTCCGGCATCCTCGAGGATGGGCTGACAAGAGTTTTCCGCGCTAAGCTATCAAGCCTGGCTTCAAATCCGTTACCAACTCCCCGTCTGGAAGCCTCGAGCTCTATCTTCAAAATGCCTCCAACTCAATGCGGCCTGGTCACACAGCCGGACAATCGAAATGCTGAAGCGCCAAACTGCCAGGACGACCAGATCTTGCCTCCTGTGCCTCCCTCCCTTGCGGCACGTGGTATTGTTTTGCAGAAGGGGAAGGACGGCACCCTCCAGTATATGTGTCAGAAGCAACCCGGAGCATTTCAGGGTTTCAGAGTTTTGGGCTTCGGCCTGAGCATTTTGCCTGCGGTTCTCCTTGGACCTCAGCCCAGGTGCAAAGCGGGTCCATTTCCCACGCTGGATAGACGCTGGGTTGCAGTAGCTCAAGTCTTGTCACGACCGCGGTCTTCATCTTCCAGGTGGTGGTGAACATTGCTCCTGATTCCTCTCTTGACTCAGATTCAAGGTTCATATCCGATTGCAGTGCTGGTCGACGTGGGGGTTCATATTGGACCCTTTCAGTCAAGACTTGAAGTTCCACGGAAACACGGTGGCCCTGTGTTTCTAGCCAAGCATCAGAGGTGTGGACTCGCACCTGCATGGTGCCAAGCACCTGCACAAGGATCGCCAGCATATTTACTGCTACAAGAATCACAAGAACAACTGGCTTTGGAGCCGTGCTGTTGATGCGTAGTTCATCTTCGATAGGTGGGGACTTGCGTCCTTTTGCTATTGCTGTCGCAGTGGACTTGTGAATGAGAGCTGTCATGCGGACATTCCCGTGCTCTTGTTTTTGCCATGTATGCCACCCGCACCGAAAATGTACCTTTCGCCTGGGTGGGGTTAAGGTCGGATGTCCAGCTTCGGGAGGGAGCCGAATTCACAGGTATTTGCGGGGTTTTTGCATCTTCGAGTACGTTTTGAGGTTGCGGGGGAGTCGAGAGGAGTCCACCAAATGCGGTAATTTACAGCATTTTCCGGTTTACGGTTGTCGAAACGGCAGACAATTGTGAAAGTTGCAACATTTTCTGCTTCTGCTCAAAGCCGTCTTCGTCGCGCGCAAAAAGGCATGAGGTCGTCAAGGGAGGTTGCGGCCGTTGTTCGCATTCGCCGTTGTCATGACAGAAACTCGTGCTTCGTGCGGGTTTTTGCGTGTCGGTTTTCTTGCGGAAGTCTAACACGGGGGCCGTTTCGGTGACGAGGTCTTTGTCTTGGGGGCAAAGCATCCAGGGCCAAAGCCTAATGATGTCCATGGTCTATTGCGATTTGGGAAAGGCAAAGTATCCATGGCCGAAACTTAATGAACGGTGATGTCTGGTGCTTTGGTTGCATTTGTTAGAGTTTTCTGGTGCTTTGGTTGCATTTGTTAGAATTTTCCTCGGTATTGTCGGGGTGTTCTAGCTGGGGGTGGGCGGGTGAGGGGCTTGATTCCGTTCATGGTCCACTGCCTTTCGTCTTCCATTGCTGTGCCTATCGCTGACCGTGCACCCGCATGCAAAGTCTGACCACATGCATGTGCCAGAACACACTTGTTTTGTGCCGCTTCTTTGTGCCGAAACCACAGACCTAACTTTCATCTACAAAGCCAGGGCCCTAAGGCCCCTCTCAACTGCAGGAAGTCTCCTGACTGCTCAAGACCTTTCCCTGCCTGGATTATTCAAGAGATCTGAGAACAAGCTCTTACTTGCGTGGACCATCCCCTCAGCACTTGACCGCTGCGCTATCTGGGCGCCTGAAGCCTGAAATCGTGCTCTCAGCGCTTCGAAGCTGAAGCTCCGAAGCTGCGACTTCGCTCCGCAGGAGGGTCGAGAGCCGGAGCTGCAACTCACGGCGGACCTTGCCAAGGCCAGGCCTGCGCAGCAGGTCCACTGAAGTCTGCAGGCGACGATGTCTACAGTCAAGCAATGAGGTCTAAAGTCTGGTAAGGCTAGTATGTCGGAGACTCCCTTGAAGACGAGCCTGTGCTTGTCCGGCAAGGAGGGATTTGTTCTCTCAGCCGCCGGAGAGCTGGAGCATCTGAGCTGCACAGAACACATTCCTTGGCTACAGTGTTTATCACTCTCCTTGCTGCTGTTCCCATGAAGTGCTGCTGCCGCTGTTATTGTGGTTTGACTGCGCTCAACAACAACAACGCCCGTTGATGGTGGGTTTCTGAAAAATTTTACGGAGTTTCATCTTCATGAGCTCTGATTGCAAGCTTCGCTGTTCCTAACGGTCCAGCTTTGGTCCCTTGCTTTCTGGAACTCAGCATCCTGAGTCCTTGACTGACACTCAGCCCTGCCACGTCTTGCGTTGAGAAGCCAAGGTGTCGCCTGTGCGAAGCAGGCCCATTTCGGGATCGGCAGAGCCTGAGGCCGGATCGGCGAGGGTTCCAGCCATCACAGGCCTTTCATACGGTTGAGGTTGTGAAGGGTGTACAGGTACACTCTAATCTCCAATCCTTGAGTTCGAGGTCTTTTTGCGATGTCCCACGCAGGCTCCATCGCCAGTCCTTGCAGCATAGAGGCCACGGCGACACATGTGCCAGGCCGCCAAGGAGAGGGCAAAGCCTGCCTTGTAAAAACACTTTGCGGGATGTTGGGTTTAGTTACTTTTTTTCCTGAGATGCTCTCGCGCAGGTGTAGATGCTTCTTGGGAGCTCTTGTTGCATGACGATATCACGAGTTCGGGCAACGCCTCGTATCGTTAGCACCCCCAAGAATATAAATCTTACTTCGCACATGCCATCCAGCAACGATGTCTATGGCCCTTGCCATTGCTTTCTGCGCTTTTCAGGATGGAGGAGGAGGTGCGAGAGCTTCCAGGTTACTGCAATCTGTTGGGCAACGCATTCTGCTGCTTCCTCTGCGATGTGTCCGCACCATCCCTGGTGCCTCAGCTGAGCGTCAGCACGTTTTTCAGCAGAGTAAACAGCCCTTGAGAGTCCATGGAACGGAAGCGCAATGACAGAGGATGGCATGCTGCAGCATCTTGCGGGCAAGAGCCATCGGAAGGCCACTAGGGAAGCAGGGGGAAGCGGCAGTGGGGAGTGGGGGTGAAGGCTAGGAACACAGTGGAAGAGCGCTTGAGCGCCCCAGGCGTGTCAGGCTCACGGCGAGCCGGAGCCGCTGATTCTCTGCAGGGACCTCGTCGCGGAGCAGGCGTCCCCTTTGGAGGAGGGAGGCTCGAACTTCTCGCCGTCACGCCGTGGCGCCTTTTGCAGGTCTCCGAGGTGTACCCCTTGCAGGGCCGGCTCCGAGACGTCGACCTGGAGCCGTTCCCCGGCGGGTGGTGGATGGAGGGCCCAGCAATCCAAAGGGTTTCACGTGGGATGAAGTGAATAGGTTTTCAAATCGAAGAACTTGAGGAAGGGCATCTGCAAGCTTTTTGTTCTTGATTCTTGTCCTCATTGTGCCTGTCGAAGCTTCCGTGGAGCTATCTTCAGACTTCAACCTCTTAACCAAAGCCTCAACACGCCCGAAACCCTTCACCCCAATCCACCGAGGCGCAAAAGCCTGAGGCTGCCGATGTCCTCCAAGCCCTAAGCCCTGGAACCTTCAAGCCTGTTTCCTACAGGCTCTAGCATCGAAGTTCAGACTTATCTCCCTCAACGAGCCCTGCAAGCCTACGCCCAGAAACGCTGAATTCCCTGTACGAGTCTCAAGGATCTTCAGAAAAGGCGTGGGCACTTGGCAGGAAGCCGGACCTGGCCAAAAGAAGCCACAGGGTGGCTCGAATCGCAAGAGCGGTTCACAGAGGACCCAGATTTGGAGCCGGAGTGTTGTCATTAGAACATTCTTCTCTGCTTTTGTTGTCAGCGCCCCGTTGGCTTCCTTATTGTCTTTTTTTCTCACGGTTGTGACGCTTGTGCACGGCTTTCTTTGGCATCATTGCCCTTATACTTGGGATTCATATCATTTTTTTCCGACGGTAGTTGTCATTTCCAGCATGTTGTATGTTGTCATTCTCAGTAATATGTCGTTCCCATTAATCTTCAAGTGCTGCCTCTCACACTACTGCTATTGTCATGATTTTTGGTATTCATGAAGGTGCTATGGGGTCATTGTATTCTTTCTCAGCAGTGTTTCGGTCTAAGGGTGTCGCACAAGGCATCGTGTGCGCATCGGAACACCCCAAAGCATTCGTGCATTTCTTTGCATTTCGCAGCGATGTGAGGGAGGTTCTAGAGGTTCCAAGCGGCGGGGAGTGTTTGAGAGCGATGACGACTATGGTTGTGATCAAGGTGATGATCAAGCTTTCTCCATATCCAGCCTTCCCTCTCACCGAAGCCCTACATCGTTTGTGCTGTGAGCATTTTGGGCAATATGTGATATCCGACTTCCTCGACAGTCTAATCTGAGGTGTGGCTGCGTCAGAAGGTTTGCCCAAACCGCCGCAGCCCTAGGCTCGTCTTCGCCCCATGACTCAATCTTTGAGAGAACTCTGGCCCAGGCCTCGCGCAATGGTTTCGAAGGATGATGTTGAGAATGGTAGCGACCCATCCTACTTGGCTGCAAAAGTGGGGGACAAAGTCATCGTTGTGTCAGACGATGCCGGGAGTCCGTGGGCAGCCAGGCTTGGAATTAAGCGCGTTTATCGTAGCCGGCTCTTTCCAGCTTCTTGGGTTCGCAGCACCAATAGCAGCGGACCAAGTGTTGGATGCTCCACGGGCATAGTCATATGGATATTCTATTCACAAAGGTCTGGGCAGAGATCGATGAGCAGAGAGGCCAGGGCTTTCGCTGGAAGCACGCGTATCCCGGGATCCCGAAACCCTGATACAAAGTTTGAATATTCTCGTTTATGCTAATAAGAAGCAATCAAGACGAACTAACTACACTGATCACAACAAGACTCCTGGTCGCTGTGGCAATAAGAGTAAGACCGTGAAATGCGTAGCAGTGGAAGTTAGAATGATCGCGTTTATGCTGGTCGTAATTAAAACTCATCCCTCAGGCTGGTTTCCCAGAGATGTGCTCGTCAAGAAGCTTCCACCGTGGAAGCTCAAGAAGGTCGGGAAGTGAGTGGTGCAGTCAGTGTTGAGATATGACAGCACAAGCACCCGTCGAAGGCCGCGAGCAAGACCGTGAAGGCCAGGGTTCGTTTGCTTTGCCTTGAGAGCCGGGGTGCTTGGGGCGGCAGGGTTTCCGAGTTTCGGGCTTAGAGACCATGAGCGGAGAGGAGTTTGACCGACTGCCGAAACCGAAAGCTTCCAGGCTGCCTGCCACACCACACCCGCGCCGCCACGGGTTATGGTTGTCCGCGCAGAGCCATTGAACTTTCCCGATTTGCCGGTCGGCCAGCAGTTACTACATGCTGAAGCTGGTGAGGAGGCCCTGCACTCCGCAGAGTGAAGCTTCTCAACGTAGGGACATGGGGTTGAAGGATCACGGACCCGACAGACCGTGGACCTTCAAGCCAAAAGGGTCCTTCTCAATCTAGAATCATTGGCAGGTCACCATCTTGATGGTCGGTGAAGGCGGTGACTGGGTTTGGGCGGAATGCAAAGGCGAGCAGGGAATGTTCCCAAGAAGGTTTCTGGAAGAGCGGAAAGCCTTTGAGCAGGCAGCTTGGCCACTTCCATTGTTGAGACGGAGGTTTCTGAAGCTGAGCCTTCCAACCGAAAGTGTTGAAACCTTCGAAGCCCAAGGTGGAGCAAGGCGTCCTGGAGTCCGACTCCGACTTCGAACTTCAAGTCACCCCACCGGAGACGCCCTTGGACTGGTCGGCTGTCGGCCGAAGGAACCTGGCTGGCATTGTGGGATTGCTGTAGTGACTGTAGTGTCCCTTGCTTGTTGGTATTCTGGTTGTTTGGCAATGAAGTCCCGTTGATTTCTTTTCCACAGCCCTAGCGAGCTGTGCGATTGCTTGCTTGCTTGCTTGATCTTGCTTGCTTGATTGCGGGCTTTCTGCGATCTGCTGCGCATTTTACGCTTCGTGTCTACTTGCATGTCGACTCATTTTCAATTCGTAGAATGCTGGTGGCGGTGTTGTCGTCGTCGTGGTTGTTGGTGTTATTGCTGCTGCTGTTGTTGGGCATTGAGCTTGACTGCTTTGAGGCAGCCTTTCTTGGGATTTGCGGAGCTTCAGCTCGGCTAGGCAGGCGACGGGATTTTCCCAAGGATCCTGTCAAGAGCTCACGCAGCCCAAACCCTAAATCGTTAAGCAACTGAATCCCAAAATCCTAAAATATCTGTTCTAGCCCTAAACTCCCCGAATCCTGAATCGTAAACTCCCTCAGCCCTAGGTTCCTTTTGCCTCAGGAAGGGTCCTTACAGAGTCTTTGCCGAGATTCAGGTTCTACGAAACCACAGGCCCCAAAACCCTGCCTCGACTTCTCAAAGACTCGTCTCGAGCCAGCAGAGGAGATTCTATGGTGCTGAAGACGTCACCGAAGCCTTTCTCCGGGTTGCGAAGATGCGCGAGGAGCGACTGGAATCCCAGTGTCCTGCCGCTCATGGTTTTGGGTTTGGGTTCAGGGTTTAGGGCGCAGGGTGTCTATATTTCAATCCTGTTTGGAGCCTCGATGCGGCATGTTCGACCCGCTTTGCAGTCTTGCAACGAAACGTTGTACGTCACTTAGAGCTGGCAACATGTTCTAGAGGGCTGAGGATCTCCAGCTGAGGCAGATGTCGGCATCAGAAATTCTGAAGGAAGCGATTCGAAAGACGTCCGAAAGGTTCGGCTCGCAACCTTTTATGCCACCGAAGAAGTACCGGTCTGCCAGCATCCCCCGAGAGCGGCACCACTGGCAAGAACGATCCGGATTCCGCAGCCGACGGGCTTACGGTCGAAGTCGACCGCATGGAAGGATGAGCAATCCCCCATATGTGCCAGGCAGGTTGAGTTGAAGGCAAGATGCCATCGAGCCGCGGTAGACAGTCATGTCACTGGTGATTTCGTGCTGGTGTGCTATGCGGGAATCCGTGCGGACGAAAGCCATCGGCTACAGTCTCATCGCAGACGAACAGCTTGCATGAAGCGAGAAGGACGAGGTCTTTTTCGAAGGCGCACTGAACATGTCCAAGACAACGAGCACCCTCGATGACCACCGCACTGCAGCTCGAACCGTCCAGTCGTGGCCAGCTCCTCCAGCAAAAGTCCCTCCGATTGTTTGCTGAATCACAGGCTCCCAAAACGAGAAGGAGCCAAGTGCTGAAGGAAATGGGAATCCCTTTTCTGCTGTGCCAGCGCTCGCTGCGTGTACATGGCTTCTGGTTTGAAGCCAATGGGACCTCTTCAACGAAGATTGGATCTCAAGTCAAAAAGCGCACAAGCTTTTGCTTCGTTTCGGCAAGACAGGAATCTTGTGTGCAATGTGTCCCGGCTAGGTCGCTGGTGCCGAACATGCCGCGGAAGAGGCGACAAAGGAGGGTGAGAAGGCGGGCGAACTGACACCTGCATACACCTGCCGAGCGAGCTTCCAACGGTTGCCAGTTGCTAGTGCTGGAGGCGACGGTGTCGGTACTGCGATTGACACCACTGCAACTGCTGCTACTGCTACCACTCTGGCTACTGCTTACTGCTGCTACGGTCACCACCACGGCAATCGCCAACTCCTGGCGCCACCGCCACCACGACCGTCGTCATTATCATCACCAGCCCTGCCAGGATGACCGGCATCACTGCCATTACTGGCATCACCAGCATGAGCTGCATCACCAGCATCGACAACATTATCGTCATCGTCATCGTCGTCAGCAGCATCATCATCATCATGGCTTTGGAGGAACACAGAATGTAAACGATCTGCAAGTTGCGCCGTGTGAAGATGAATAACATAAGCAGCATCATACTGTGCGGTGCTTGCTGCTGCTGCTGCTTCTGTTGTGTTGTCCTCGTCGTTGTTGTTAGTGTTGCTGCTGTGGTGCTGCTGCTGTTGCTGCTGTGATTGTGCTGGTGATGTCCCTGATGAAAGAATAATAAAGACGATGGTCGTCGCTGTCGTGCGGGACGTTGTTATTGGCAATGGTAGCGGGTTGAGTTTTGACGAGCTAAAGTAGGTGCGTCATTTGAAGCCTTGCTCTGCTAGACTAAGCTAAGCTGTCCACAAGCCTTGCGGCTCAGCAATCTGTCTCGGACGTGGATCCAGGTCGTAAATGAGGTGGAGAATGCGACCTTGCAGGCCCAGCCGATGTTCGGTTTAATCGCACTTCCGGACTTGAGGTTATGATGTTGGGTTTTTTAAGGTTTTAGCAAATGGCGGTTTCCGATGGGGATTTGCAGTTTTTGAAGAAGCACTAGCACTTGGAGGTATCGAAGGCCGAACATGGTAGCAGTAGCAGCAGCAGTGGTAGTGGCAGTGGCGGGAGCAGGAGCAGAGCAGCAGTGCAGTAGTCAGGCAGCAAGCAGCGAAGCAGCAGCCATGCAGCGGAACAGGAGCAGGAGTCTTAGTAGTAGTTTACCTAGTGAGTACCAAAATAGTAAGTAGTGGGTAGTAGGTAGTATGTAGTATGCGGTACGTGCAGGGTGGTAAATTACCAGACGATACCCAAGTCGACTACTACTTTAATCTTGTCATGTTTTGTGAATGTTCTGGTATATGAGAAGAATCAGCGATGAAGCAACAGCAGTAGCTGTATTCTGTAGCTTGCAGGTAGCTTGGTTTCGTTGCAAAAACTGTGACATGCCCAAGTCTCTAAAACTTGCTGCACGAGGTCGTTCCACGCGTCGTGAATGCCACGGAAGCTTTGCTTGCCAAAAGCACAAAGTCGGCCCACAAAGAAATCAAGGACTGTCTGAGCTTTAGATGGAGGGTCCAAGGCTGTTTTCGGAGTTTACGGCAGGAAGGGTGGGGGTTCACAGAGTGACCCCACATCTACACGTCTACCCACTGTCCCACTGTGAAGGATGTGTCCGATGCGGCCAGGGAAGGTGCGGTGACCGTGGTGAAAGGCCGGAATGATACCGACAGCAACGATGATAGTGTTAAAGTTGGAGCAATAGTGTAGAGACAATGCAATAGACACCAACAGACACAGTTCTATTTGCTATCTTTGGACCCGAGAGTCCTTGCTCCAAGCCAAGACAAGGCTTGATCAAGCCGAACACGCTCACCACGACCATCAGGACTGGCTCTTGAGACGTGTGATCTGGAGAACGGCCGGGGCGGAGGAACGTGGGTCTTTGAGATTGTTGCTTCTTGCCAAGGCCATTAGAAGTTCCAGCGCCACCGGCGCAGATTCCCTACAGGCCTGGGCGCATGCACCGGAGGCAGCCAACATTCACGCAGCGCAGAACTGACATTTTTGAGGGACTTCGTGTCCTCCGCAGCTGCGACGGTGGGGCCTCTGACCCAGACCTTCTTCGTGTTCTCCTAGTTACCTTGTCTCATACATACACAGTAATTATGTAATATGTAACACAAACACACATGTAAGATAAATGTGAATGTAAAAATATGAAATAAGTAACATTTACATATAGATGTACATAGACTTATACATGCGTAATCCCTGCCTATCTGCCTGCCTACCTACCGACCTGACGACCGACCGACCTGCCGACCTGCAGACCTACCTGCCCATCACCCACCTCCAGGCGTCCATCCATCCATCCATCCATCCATCATTCCATTCCATTCCATCCATCCATTCCATCCATTCCATCCATTCCATCCATTCCATCCATCCATCCATCCATCCATCCATACCTACAAACCTACATACCAGGAACAGTCACATAGATACATAGTTACATAGAGCAAAAACATACAAAATAGACACATGCGTACATGGCTAGATGGATAGACGGACAGACGGAGCTACACACATGCATCCGTGCATACATGCATGCATGCATGCATGCATGCATGCATGCATGCATGCATGCTTTCATACGTACATATGCACATACGTACATCTGTACATACGTACAAATGTATGTACATACGTTAATACAGACCTTCATGCGTACATGCGTACATACATGCATACATACATTTGTACATACACCTCTACATACAGACATATATGCACATGTTGCACGGACATGTGTATTTTGGTGTATCATCTTCATCGTACGTCGTGCTTGTGTGCGTTCGTAGATTATGTCATACTGTGCCACTGTCATGTTACATCATATGAGTATGTATTGCATTCATCACATTGGCTTGCACTGTAATACGCTTGGACCATACAAAGGACTGCCCTTGCATTCCACCCCGATCGATGATGTTCTTTCTGTCCCCAACGCACCTGCAGCCAGCATCGTCAGGAAGTCCATTCTCTACTGGATCATGCCCATCGCGCGGACCTCAGGTCTGTGAATGTCCGGTACATTCCTGCGCGGTGATGTGCTTCGTCGGCACTTCTAGCCGCGAAAGACAAAGACGAGTTCCGTTTTGATGGGAATTGTGGTTGTTCAGGTGGCAGATCTCTTTTTCATCTCCTTGGCTTTCGTGCTCTTCGAGTTGGCCATGGGGGTTGGCAGGCGCCCTGGGCTGAGGTTTGTGTGTCAGGCCTGGGATGCAAGGACTCCGATGGCTCAGGCTTCAGGCTTCAGGTCTTTTGATTTCGTGGGTACGATTGCCAGGTACAGTTCGATCTACCGGGAAGACGGCCTGTTTCCGAGCTTCGGTTCCCCAGCCATTCTCAGAGCCACCGTTCGCACGGCCTTGAACGGACGCATAGGTAGACATGACAAAGCAGCCTTGAAACCAAACACAGCCGTAGACGGACTCATCGAAATCCAGAAGACGGAAACGTCTGCCAGAAGGGCATAAGCACATACACGGAAAATAGGCCCCCATGCGAAGGCAGACATCGGTAAAGGCAGATGGAGCACATTCTCTCTCTCTCTCTCTCTCTCTCTCGCTCTCGCTCTCGCTCTCGCTCTCGCTCTCGCTCTCGCTCTCGCTCTTGCTCTCTCTCTCTCTCTCTCGCTTCTCTCTCGCTTCTCTCTCTCTTTCTCTCTCTCTCTCTCTGTCTCTCCCTCTCTCTCTCTCTCTCTCTCCCTCTCTCTCTCTCTCTCCCTCTCTCTGGCTTTCAAGATATATATATATATATGTATTTATGTATGTATGTGTATGTATGTATGCATGTATGTATTATACAATACATATACAATACATATATATATATACACACATTATTACATATGTTTATATGTATATACATATATATGTGTGTATATATATACATATGTATATACACATATATATACACACACATACCTATCATAGGTGGGGTTAGCAAAAGAGTGATAGTGATCACGCGCAGGCATATCTATGCACACCCACATTTTTTGCATCAATGCATGCATGCATGCATGCATGTACCTACGTACGTACGTAGGCATATGCATGTATGTGTGTATGTATGTATGTATGTATGTGTGTATGTAGGTAATTAGGTAGGTAGGTAGGAATGAATGAACGAATGTATGTATGTATGTATGTATACGCATGTCCACACACGCGCATAGACGCACAAACATTCAGAGAGACTCTTGCTCTCACACCCCGCTCCTCGTAAACAGACGCTCGTATGTATGGTCGTACGCAAAATGAGGAGCTTCCTATCTATAGATCGTATACACACACCCACGCCCACACGCACACCCACACCCACACCCACGCCCACACCCACGCCCACGCTCACGCCCACGCCCACGCCCACGCACACGCCCACGCCNNTAAACTCTAACAAACCTTAAACCCTAACAAACCCTAAACCCTAACAAACCCTAAACCCTAAAGCCCTAAGCCAAGACAAAAACCTTACCACCAGCACCCACACGCGCATGTACTGAAGCATGTCTGCATATGTGGAGAATTCCAGGTCTGAAGCAGCACCACAGTTACAGTAAACATCACGTAGAGTAGGTGCAGCAAACAGAACCAATGTAAGAAGCAGACTAACCATGCTACTTGCGATTGCCAGCATCGCCGCAACCTTCAACACACTCATACTCATCCTGTCTCATACTCCTCCTATTGGTCTTCGCTGTCCTCCAGAGTAATCATCAACAGGAAGGAGAAGCAAGCGGTTGACAAGGCCTCGTGCGCACAGCTAGTGGCCTGCTAACGGACATCTGCTCCGGCTGGGCTGCCAGCTCAGATGCTTTGAAGGGGTTGGGCCATCTATTAGGGTACCAAATCATAATACACTTTCGGATACTGTATACAGATATAGTGCAGCAAAGTATCGTAAGACAACACTCATGTGCTACGAGGGTCTGCCGGGATGTCTTGCATGGGCTGCTGGCCTGACGGAAGTGTCGTCAGAGTCAGCCTGACATGCTATTCCACGATACTGGATAATATGTTATCTTGCAATATGCGATTTTCTCCAAGGCTCGAATTGATCGCGGCCGAAACCATCCGACACCGTTGAAGCTTGGGCACCTGCTGCTCAAATAGCCCTGGCACACTGGAGCACTATCATGGACTCTAAGTCTCAGCCCTGAGCCCTCAATCCTAATCAGGTCCTAATTCCGCACGAAGCACCACCCCCGAAGCACGCACTCAACCCAAGGCCTCGCGCTTGCAACCGTAAATATTGTCTTCTTGTGGGGCCCCGGCCTTCACCCCAAACCCGCTCTTGGCGTTAGAGAATTCAAAGTGAGAGTGGCCTGCGGATGAATTGTCACCCAGCAAAAAAAGCTTGAAACGGTCGGCGATCCCGATTAATTCTGAGTGAAACCAGAGGCTGCAGCACAAACTAAGCCAAACGTAGTAGAGACCACCCCCAGGTCTATGGCGCTTGCGCTCTGGTGGCCTGCTGGGTGCTTGGGATCCTCCTAGCGCAGGCCCGGTTAAGCGTGGAGCAGTTCGATTCATGCAGGGTTTGGGGTTTACTGAGCAAGTGAAGCGTGGTTGTGGCCATGTGCAGAGCTAGTTGGTTGCAGAATCTCTGGCGGAGCTGATCTGCCTCTAGACTTTAAGCTGTCGATTCGTTCTTGGTCTGGGTTTTACGGCTCTTTACGAGTTGGGACTTGATGGAATTCCAGTGCTAGCTTTGACAGCAGGCTGATGAGCCCTACACTCTCAATTCCAAGCCACATGCTTTTCTTAAATCGTGTTTTCTCTTCGCAATGGCTATGTTGGGCCAGGAGCTTCGTCCCATGGCGGAGAAGATCCAGGCCCGGCTTCGAGATCCTGAAACTCTTGATGGGTTTTGGTATGGCGGGACCTTTGCTTTTGTGGGGTTTTGGGCTTGAGGAGTCCAGGTGACCTTGATGATGATCATGGACAGTTGGGTAGCTCTGAGGTTCGCTTCCAGTTCTGCTCTGAGGTCGCTCCGGCAATCATGGTATCCCTGGGGTTGAAAGCAAGACTGCTGGATTGAACCCTATATCGGCTATGGACCCTGCTGCTGAGACCTCAGCGTGCACGAGCTCAGGACACGCCGCTGCATCCAGTGGTACCTCTGATGCTGGGGGCCGTCTGCATGCTGTGCTGCGGCTCGGCTTGGAGCGCACCGTGACCCGTTCGGAAGCGTTCGGCAACTTTTCCACAGTCCAGCCATACCAAGCGGGCACAGCATGCGCAAATTATTGTGAGAGAAAGTTCGATGGGCTCTGAGGTGTGAGGTATGCCCGATTCTCAGATGGCGGGTTTACTGACACGCAGAAGCTTGGGAGACAGCAGCGCACCCATTTACAGTACGCCACAGTACTCCTGCCGTGTCTGCTCCGGCCCAGAACTCATTCCATTACTACTGGCAGCTCATCAACGATTACGACCCTCAACAACAAGAACAACAACAACGGCAACGGCAACTGCAAGAGCAACAGCAACTGCAGCAACAGCTCCTACGACGAACACGACTACTACTGCTGTTAATACTGGTGCCAGTACTCTGCGACTGCGACTGCTACTGCTACTGCTACTGCTACTGCTGCTGCTGCTGCTCCTACTGCTAGTACTACCACAACTGCTACTACTGCGCGTGCTGCTGCTGCTGCTGCAACTGCTCCGACGACGACGATGACGACCACAATGACCACGCGAGATGAGCATTGCAACGTCAAAAAATCCCGACCCAGTTTGATTCTGGCACAGTCTTTCGTTTGGTCCCGGGGAAAGACGTTGGATGCCTGACCGATGTCAATGGTACTTACAAGCCAAGAGATCCAGCATGACCGTCAACAACATCGCAACGGCCATCGTCGTCATCATCATCACCACCATCATCATCATTGGCACCATCACCATCACCATCGGCATCATCATCATCATCATCGTCATCATCATCATCGCCATCAGGATGAAGCATCACCACTAACAGCATCACTAGCACCTTCATCCCGATGACGGGTTTGTCATCACCATCATCATCATCATCAGTATCATCATCATCACCTGCATCAGGATCAGAATCATCGTCATCGTCATCATCATCATGATCAGTATCATCATCAGCATCATCATCACCATCGTCAGCATCAGCATCAGCAGCATCATCACCATCATCAGCATCAGCATCAGCATCATCATCATTTTCATGTTGTCTTCATTACGTAGTCTTCATCATATCCAGAAGTGCTTTCATGGTCTTTACCTGCATGCAGAAATCGCAGATCAGGCAGTCAGCACGGTCAACAGGCGGGTTGACCCTGGTGCTCACAGTCTCAGATGCCTGCCAAGCGCGTGCTGCATCGTTCCATCTGCTGAATTTTACTATACTATAGTTGATTTAGATGGTGCTTGTACGAACTTACACTGCATCGCTGTCTGATGCCCCACTATGCGTGTAGCATTTTCTATGATTTAATGCGTGCTTTTTCAACAGTGCATCAAATCCGGCATTGCAGGTCTGGGTCCTACAGGCTCCTTGAGCGGGATGCGGCCGCAGCCTCAGTGTCCACAGTCTTCTCCAGGAAACCTTGCGTGGGATTTACAAGGGTGTCTGTGCGGCTTTCAACGGTTGCACTGCGGTTTATGGAGTTCCGGCATCCGCATCGTCAGTATTCTTCTAGTTTAACTCCAGGTCAGGACCCCTGTATTCTCGGAAACTCCGATTTCTCCACATCAATCCCTAAACGCGCGACAGGCCGTGGAGACGCTCCATCAAGACTCCAAGGACACAGCCATTTGGCAAGTTTCGTGAATTCGGCCTTTTTGGACCGCTGACGATTCCTAGATGCTAGAGTGTGCAAACACCGGCTCCACCGCAGCGCTTCAAGCCCTAACTTTTACCCTCAAGATCCCGCAGCTAGCCGCACTGTGAGTCCTGAGCCTTGCCAGCCCCTCTGCTCTGAACCCCTAAGAAACGAATGGAACCCGAGTGCCAGTTGTAATTTTAAACGCTTCGCGTCGTCCGCCTCGGCCCGGCTGTGCATTGTTTCGGAAAGCAGCAACCGGAAAGCCTGCCAAGGCCCATAGGCCTGAAACCCGAGACTCTAAACCCCAAACCTTAAAGCTTAAACCTTAAAACTACTGGATGGGTAGCACCTGCCTAGCGATGTGCATCCGGTCATGGGCAAGCTGCGATAAGAGGAATAGAGTGTAGTATGGTGTGGTGGTGAATTCCGCTGAACGGGGAATGCAGCATGCTGCCCATCCCTCAACCAGAGTGGTAGCCTGGACGCTTTGGCTAAAAAGGCATGAGGGTTCAAAAAAACCTTAAAACCTAAGCCCTAAACCCGCAGCGTATAGGGAGAAAGCGCTGCCCCTGATCTTGGGGCTCATCCAGAGGTTCACAGAGGAGGGGGGGTCAATCAGCCAGTGGGGGTCACTGCGGAGGGGACTAAGAGGTGGGGAATAGAGGGATCCGTATAGGCACCTCTGACCGCTCCGGCCAGGGCCGAGGCGAATTCAATTAATCGTAGCGGACTGTGGGGAAGTACGGTGTATGTAGTTAGAATTAGGCACTTCGGTCATTCCTATGTAGGTTTACGATGGAGTGTTAATTGTACACTTGTACACCATGGACAGCTGATTTCTACTGAGACACGAACCCAGCTCTCGTTGCACCGTGTTTTGTTAAATTGGCCTTTTTCCCTCTTACACTACATTCGTTCCTCGTTCTCGTTCCATTGTGAAAAAGACAAACTCGGAGAAGATTCCATGGGAAGGAGAGTTCACCCGTAGAAGCGATCCGTGAGCTGGGTTAACAGCGTCCGTCTGATTTCCAGTCCTTTTTTGCCCTGTGTCTCCTATCTTTTATGCTGTGAAACGAAAGCATGAAAATAAGGAGCGAACACAAGGGAAAATCCAACGAAATCAGTTCCTAGGGTTCGGGGTCTTGTTCCAATTCCCTTTGTCGTATTTCATTCGGCCAAAGCCCGACCCCATTACAGGACAGCTTCTCACCGCTGCTGGATGCTCTCGGAGACCCGAAGCTCGAGGTTCTTCAGCAAACAGAGAGGAGGTTTGTGCACGCAGTCGGGAGACAATCCGAGAGAGAGAGAGAGTTAGTACGGTGAAGTAGGTTTTAGGGATGACCTGAGGCGTATGTGAGGACAATAGGAACAGCATTGTACTAGTCAGAGCAACAAGTTGCTGATAGTCTGATAGCTGTCATGATGACAAGTAGATCACCATAGTAACCACACTACGGATAGCATGGTTGATATCGGTAGTAGTACTAACAGATGACGACCGCAACAGCACTGCCAACAACAACAAGCATAACTTTGATGCGATCGCACGACTGGGCATCAAGGGCGATTGGGAGGCTTTGGGTCGATGGAACTGTGGCGAGGAAAGTATCAACATCCACTTCAATCCTAAGCTACAATCACAGGAACTCCAGGCCCCCAGAAGCCAGACCCTAAACCCAAATCCATCAAGCACCTACAGCCGAAAAGCCCGAAGCAGTTGGTGCCGCCGGCTTCCTCAGCGTCATGGAATCTCGCCAGGCCGGGGCGTCCTTCTAAAACGGCTTGGGCTGTCGTTGGCACTGTCGATAGCAAGGATGGTCATGTTCTGATGATGGTGTTGACAGTGTTGGTATGTGTTGGTGATGTTGGCGATGATGGAGGTGATGACAGTCTTGATGCGACGGGGACGTCATGAGCGCAGAGATGATTCCGATCGTGTTGTTGCGCTGCAGCTGCTGCTGCTGCTGCTGCTCTTGGCATTGTCGATGGCGAGAGAAAGGGAGGGCGGCGACAACGATCTTGCTTGTTGTGAAACGGAGGGTGTTGTATTGTTGTTAGTTCCAGGCCTTCTAGTTGTGACACTCCATTTGCGGATTGTCTTTCTCGAGCTTCCCTGTCGTGAAGTATTGGTTTGGTCACCAGCAGTATTCGCAACTGTCGCTGCGCAGCGAGGACACCGATCCCCTGCAACTCAAGCCACAAAGTACCGCACAACGAATGCCAGCCGCAAGTACAGCAAAATCAAAATTGGCGACCGGCTGACGGCAGGAATTTTGTAACAACAACTGCTGGTAACAAGCAGTGCCAGCAGTAACGAACATCATGATAATCAACCTTGCACGTACTGTGACAGGGCAGTGATGATAATGATGATATGGGTACTGGAAGAAGAATCTAAACCAAAGTAGACGAAGTAGACCCAGCAGAGTAAGGACAATAATGACCATCACGCTTCTGATGACCAAGATGATGATGCTGACAAGCAAGCAAGCAGACTGATGGTGGACCCGCAACAACCGTTACTGTCGAAGCTAGACTCGATTCTCCAACTTCTGGCCAGGTGTCTCTGGGTCGCGGTTGCCGAAATTCTCGGCTCCCTCGTTGCAGCGGTGGAGGAACGAGGGCGGGGGGGGGGGGNGGGGGGGGGGGGTCCGGGAAGGAGAAGGCCGCGTTTCCAAAAGGTGACCTTCGAAATTCCAAGCTCTTGGGAGTCCTTCGTTTTGGAGCGCGAGAGGGAGGGAGCCTTTGCTGACGACCCTCCGGCTGACCACCAAGGGTCTTCTCAGCACGCGGCACCGGGACCTGGTTTCAGTCTGTGTTGGTCCAGATCTTTGCCGTTGTTGCTTTTTTGTTCCCCACATCTTTGTGTGGGGTTCTTACTTTTTGGGGCTCTCCCGCCTCCTCTCCTTCTCCTTCTCCTCCTTCTCCTCCTCCTCCTCCTCTCCTCCTCCTCCCTCCTCTTTGCTCACTCATCATCATCACTCACTCACCACGCACTCACTCACTCAGTCTCACGCACTCATCATCATCATCACTCACTCACCACATCTCACCACTGTTGGCTGCCGACTCACCACATCTCACCACTATTGGATGCCGCGCTCACTCGCCACGCACTCACCCATCATCATCATCATCACTCACTCTCACTCACTCACTCACTCACTCATTCACTCACTCACTCACTCACTCACCACTGCTCATGCATCACCACCCACTCACCACGCATCACTCACTCACTCACTCGCTCACTCACTCACCACTGTTCATCATCACTCACCTGCCGCTTGATCACCACCCTCTGCATGGAAGACTGTAAAACGCGACTAATCGGAGGCCCTCGACTGCCGCTTGATCACCACATGCACACACACAGCACACAATCACTTATCACTCATCATCACTCCCTCATCACTCACTCACGCTCACTCAGTCACTCACTCAGTCTCACGCACACACGCACGCGCACGCACCCACCCACACCCACACCCACACCCACAC
>BGNK01002653.1:0-95297 GCA_003297005.1 Symbiodinium sp. clade A Y106
CCCCCCCCCCCCCCCCCCCCGCCAAACTGGGCCGTGCAAAAATATCGTAAGTAAGGACTCCAAATAATTTCGTCTTCCCAGACGTGCGGCGCGCATCATCCCGCATCACATTGCAAAGCGTCCCCGACACAAGGCCTTTCTGTGCGTAGGCACAAACCCACTACAGGATCCTTAAAGACAGACAAGTCTTGGGAAGGGCATATAGGGTTTAATGACCATTCAATATGAGGTAACGGTAACTCCACGCTGTCCTTAACGGCTCAATCCTTGGATGCTGCAAGGTGGGTATGGGATATTGGTTTCGGGGAGGGTTTGGAGACTTGCAATGTTGCTCAGGGTTTGTAGGCTTCCATCTTAGGAGATTAGTTTGTTTTTGGAATTCGGGGCTGATTTGAGAGCATACAAAGCACTGTCGTCTCCCAAGCATTCAATACCGCCGTCTCCACATGCTACAACACAGAAGTGTATGGGATTTTTGTGTATCCCGCCAATACTCGACATTTATCGGCGAACTCGTAAAGAAGACAACTACGTACAGCATTGTGTGGATTTCAGGTTGAACCGCCAGGAAAGCAAAGGTAGGGACTCCCAGACTATCGCAGAGCTTACGATACCAAGTGTCGCACAGGCATGATTCCGAACTCGAAGCCGTCGAGTCTATCCTGAACCCCAAACCTTCAACCTTCAACGACCCCAAAGCTTGAACCCTGATCTGGCACTGTACACCCTACAAAAAGCTCCGGAAAGCGTTACGCAAATTGTTCATACAGTCCAGCACGGCCGTCTTAGTGTTTCACTTCTACCGTAACTTGTCCAACTGTTTTCTATAGGGCACGCACCTGAAATCGAACTCATCCGCACGACACTCCAGCTGGCCAAGACACTCCCAATGAGCGAACAAGCACAGCTCACAGAGCCAATAGTCCTGCTGAAATTCATGGATTGGCTTCCCAAACCCCAAAGCTCTCACACCCTAATCTTTTTTTTGAGAGTGCCAAATAGCTGAGGAGCTTGCTGCTTCAGAGTATTGGGTCTGAGCGCAAACCCACGTCCAAGACGGTCTGAGGAGCTGAATCATACCTTTACGGTCCTGGTTGCGTTCTTTACTAAATGAGTATCGGGCTCTCTGGGTAGAAGCCTTCTCTGCGAAGCCTCTTCGTCTTGAGGACATGTTGTCCAAGACTTTGTTCAATGTGCACCAGGCCTAAGACTTCGAATCCTAACCTTCTAAACCCTCAGAGCAGTAACCTCTGAACCCTTAACCAAAATAACCAGTTTCATGGCCTAGATCATCCTAGATCCCAATAAACCTATGATCGGCAATCAGAAGATCTTGACGCTCAGGCCTACTTGGGCCCCGTCCCGCACCCTCAACACCAGAAAACCCTAAACCATCCAATTGCACCGCAAAATGCCGTAAAACCTACACCCTAAAAAGCCCCCAGCAGCTTCAACCCTCAAGCAAACACCAAACCCTTTTTCCCGAACTCTGAAGCCGTCGTGCCCTGCCCCGCCGCCCGGGAGCTCCCTCTGCCAGAACGTGTGCCGAAGTATGTACGAAACCTCCGAAAACCCTGGAACTTGAGGCGCTCGCACCACACACCAGGAACTACAGCATCCTACACCCCTCAACCTTAAGCCCCTAAAGCCTCAACCCCAAAAACCCAAAGCCAAAAGCTCTGCACCGGCAGTGTCCTGCGATATGTACTCCTTTTCCTGGAGCTTCCGGCTGTCATAGCGCATGGGGCCGCCTGCGATCCTGGCTCTACAAGGGTCCATCAAGTTCGGGTTTTAGGGTTTATAAGGAAATCGGAAAGTCTGGCACTGGCTAAATGCGTTGAGCGGTTTGGACCCCTGCGCGGGAAGGAGGCAGGATCGGCAGAGGGAACATGCTGAAAGACTAGCCCTGTCAAAGCGCCTTGCGATTCTCAGCGGCATGCGTAAACCCTAAACCTTGACATGCTCTGTATCCGAGACACACTGCTTCAGTGCACTCCGCCCCTTCCATGAAGATTTCGTGGAGAGCCTGGGCCATTTATTTTGGCTTTGGGGCGCCAGGGTTCCAAAATGCCATTGCTGGAAAAATCGCGGTTTCCGTGTGTTTCTTTGCTTTTTGGCTGAGGAAACCTGGCACGACCCTCTGTTGAGCTTGTTGTGTCACAGGGGGGTTCCTATCTCCGGGTTTGATCCAGCTCAAGGCGATGACTCTCTGGTTTGCAATGCTTCGGTAATAGAGGGACCTCAATAATTAGAATAGGGTTTGGGGGGGCATATTATACTACAGTGATGATAAGGAGCTCCCAAAACCCTGTTCTAGTTATTCAGGCCCCTATATTAGTTATCTGGAGAGCCTGGCCTACGATACAAAGTAAGGAACTCTGAACCCAAAAGCCCTCTACGGGTGTGGTCAGCTTCTTCAAGGATTCGAAGTTGGCAGGTAGGGATATGTTTTCGGTGAAGACACTTTTAGGGTTGGGTGTCACATTAAAACCTCTCAAAGGGCACAAGGTTCCCTCCCTTTTTGTAAGGTCAAGGATTTAGAGCGTAGGGTTCGGGGCTTCAGGGTGCAGGAACCAAGGCTGACGAGTTTTGCATTGATATAGGGGCTTCAAGGCTTAAACGATTCGACTCCGGGGCTGTGGTGCTGCATTTTGGGATGCAAGGCCTAGCGCTCTGGATTTGGGGTGCAAGGCTCCAGTGGCCTAGCGTTGGCGGGGTAGAAGAGCTGGGGATAGACGTCAGGGAATCTGAGATTTCAATGTCGCGGCCGTTCTGGGGCCAACTTCCGTTGAAACAAAGTCCGACCTAGGGAGTACCGCTTTGATCCGAGAAGCTTCCGAAGCTCCAGATGCAGGGTCCCTGTCATATATATATATGTATATATGTATACATAGCTATCTATGTAATTATATCTATATATGTAAACAAACCTTACGTGATGATAAGTAGCAGCAGCCTTCGATCCTGAATGTAGCTAGTGTACCATAACCCCCGAAACCCTATTCTAAATGATTCTTAATTTACCTCTTCCTACTCAGAAGCTGCAGCATCAAGCCCTACACAATAACCCTCGACTCTAAATGTTGTGGCCCGGCTGCTGTCGCCACTTTCTCGGAGAAGACTTTGTCACAGAGCCTTGAATCCAGCTGCGAACCGTAGACGTGTAGGGTCTAACGCCTTGTCCTGCGACCTAGTAGGTAGGCTCTAGTTTTCTTTTGAGCTCAGATTTCCGACTGATCCGAGTCACAGTCAGAAGACCTGACGGTCAGGAGTGGAGGACACTACTAGTAAGTAGGCAGGTTTAAGTGTCGGGCTTTAACACACCCTGGTTTCTTCCCGCCCCTCTTTTCCGCAACATAGTGAGTTTTATATGCTATACGGAGCGGGGTATAGTGAATCAACTAAGTTGTATAGTCTATTACATCATAAGCTGCACGGGGTGTACATGTAGCCTCACCTAGCAGCCCAATCCCGCGACACCCCGCAAGCCACGAAGAAAGCTCGACTCCTGTCCTAAACCCACCGAAAAAGGCAGGATCATGAGCTCTAACTCCGAGCCCTATAAAGCCCTATCGTCTAGTAGCCATCCCATCTATGCATCACGCGAGAAGCACCAAACACTGCAGCACTCGACTGCAGTTACTCTTAAGCTCCAACTGGAATGGCATACAAGACTCAAGGGATTGCTTGACGCATGATGCGACAGGTTCCACCCCCGAAAGCCTACACCCCTAGCCGACAGCAAAACTCCATCCTGTCATTCAATCCCCAAGCCTTGTAAAATTTCTGAAACCCCTATCAAACCTTTCCAAGGCAAGGCCCAAGAGGCCGCAAAACCAGGGGCTCGTCAAGCCTGGTCCGAAAAGCTTAGGGCGTAGGAATTAGAAATAGGCTCCGGGTTTTGGGGTTTGGGGTTTAGGACTTCGGACATAAATTGAGTTTGTAGACTCATGTTTCGTTGAGTGTTCGAGGTTTATGCTGTAGGCCCTTAGCTTTTATCGGATCAGACAACGATGGAGCTGCTTGGAAAGGGGGGCTCGTTTAAGAGTCCACGGTTTGCGGGTATGGTGGTTTTAAAGTTTGAGAGCCGTTCCTGGACCCTAAAGAACCTACCTTTTTAGGGTCCCCCGTAATGATTTCCTTATACAAGTCCCAAGAAAAGGTAGGTTATTTGCGGTTAAGGTTTGGCTTAGGGTGTTAGGATCAGTGTCTGGGGTCTTCGGCTTTATGCTTCCATTCTGTTGTCGTTGTGTGTGGCTTCAGGGTTGAGGGTGTTATGTAGGGGTTTAGAGAGTTCAGGGCAGGTTTAGGATCTGCGGGTTAGGGTCTGGGCTTTGGATTCAAGGTCTAGGGAGCTTTCTCGAACGTTTATTAGGGCTTACTCTCTAGGTTTACGCTCTCGCAACTCGGACTTGCCAGACGAGGTCTCGGGTTCGAAGTGCTTTGACTGGTCGGTTCCAGCAGCTGACATTCAGTTCAACTCTCTGGGTTTAGGGCCGTGGAACTGACAACTTAAACAAGCGGAGCGGCCATGAATAGCACAACGAATACTCCTAGGAGCTACAGGCTGTAGGATGGAGTCCCCAAACCCTGCTGCACCGATGACCAGATGTCTGCCAGGAAGCTCCACCATCTCTTCCGTCAGCCATCCGGCGGTCAAGAGAACAGGCATGTAGATCCTTGGGCACAGGGAGCCGAATGTAGAGAATGCCACTCAAAGTTTCGAGGGACCATCATCTAACAAACACATCAAACAGTACCAGAACTGATAGGACCGATAGGACAACTCGGGCTACGGATGGGCAACTTGTTAAGGCCAGGACAAAATCCAGAAATGTTACTGTTGTAACTCCTGAATCCACCCTACCATGCAATAAGTAAGGGCAGAACGACTTAGGGTGCTACGTTGTGGCATCAATGCTTTTGCGGATGCCGAAGGAAAAATTGCAATACTTGAAACCTACGCTCCACGCAGTACGCAGTGTCGCTGCTGAACGTTGCCCAACCGAGGAAACACCCAGTTGAGGGAGTCTGTGACAGACAACTGGCATGCGGACTCTGCCCCTATACCCCGTGATCCCTCTGGAAATATTACCACACAGTACCCTGCAAAGAAGCTTCGTTTAAAGACTTTCTGGAATGGTGAGCCTTAAGTTCGAAACCCTGAGCTGCAAGAAGTGAGAAGATGGCACATCCTGTCTACGAGGACGAGGTCGCTTGAGGTTGACAGGGGAACTCTCTTACAAACCACACCTGACCTTGTAAGCAAAAGCGGGAGGGGGGATCTTCGGAGTAATGTAAGGGCCCTTATAATTAGAATAGCGTTTCGGTGCCCATTCATTATAATATACTATAATACAAATTGTAATAAGCAACCGCCCAAAAAACTATAGGTAAGCATTAAGGCCCTTTAACCCAGACCGCCAGGCCAGGCGACTCCTGGTGAAGCTTCACGCGCAAACTGAAGGGCAGGTCCTTCAGAAGAGGGATGTCCTCAGCGACAGCAGCCAGTAGCCAGTGTTTCCAAAGAACGCACATGCCAAAGCCTTACCATCCAGAGGTCTAGGGGTTTCGGGTTGACTCGATCCAAGGAGCTTGTCAACACCTTCAGGACAGGGCTGTAGAGTTGATGGTTTGGGAGTTCCGGGGGTTCAAAAAAATGGGCCGAAGTTAGCGTGCTTGTCGGATGTCACGCTTCCAATGGCGATAAATCGCAAGCAGTCAACATGCCTGGGGCCCTAATCGATTCCAAACCCCCAAGCCCTATGAACCCTAACCCAGAGTGGCTTGAACAAAGCTATAAAAGAGAGCCTGTCAACTCTCTCTCTCTCTCTCTCCCAGGCATCCGGTACGTCAAGCCTGACTGTAGGGCTGCACTTGCGACCCAACGTGAAACAAGAACTGGAATACCGAGCGTTTGTCGACAATCTCCTGGCTCCCTCGAAACCCTAAACCCAGAAACTGAGAGCGGCCAAGCCGCCGCCTCCTTGAGTGATTTCTTGGCCAGCACGACCTGCCTGAAGTTTGGTATCGGAGTTCAGGTTCGAAGAAGGCTTCAGCACTCACAATGGGACAACCCTGGCGAGGTTACGAAGAGGGCTTAGGGTCTTCTTGGGATGGGGCGTTGTAAGGTTTCAGTTTAGGAGTACATGTTCTTCTAAAACCAGCTTTGGATCGGGCTTAGACGGCCTGGGATAGGATTTTAAAGGGCTACAGGGATACACACGCGTATATGCGAGTTCTAACCGGGCTCAGGAGAGTTTTCGGAAGGGCTTCCAGTTTCATACAAAGATTTCATAGGGAATGGAGGGTTGAACAGGATTTGGCATTCAATACTTGGTGAGAAACCAGGGCTTGTCATGTTTCGTCCTTCATGCACTTCCCGGTTATCCCGATTTGTGCGTTTTGGCCACTAGAGCTTAGGCGTACTTTAGCTGTAGAGCGTCGCACATTGGACGAAAGTTCCTTGCTCTCATGCAGCGCAAACAGACCTTGCGCGTCACGCTTGCGCAATGAACACAGCGATCCTTGATCCTGCCCTTCTCGCAACAAGCTTCGTACTTCGCCTGAAACCCTAAACCGCCTAAACCCTGAATAGTCTTTCGTTCAGGCCGGGAGCAATCGCACGAAGCGCTGCACTCGGCACCAGACATCCACGGAGATTGACTTCTGGGTGAGGAACCTCGGCTGAAGGAAGTTATGCGAACCCGAACGCCGAACCGACAACCAGGAAACCTTATAAAGGCTTTACCAAATATCCATGTGACTTCTTACGGAGAAGCACTGTGAGGCTTGTGTCTTGGGTCACAATGCAAGCCCAAGTTGCACATATCCAAACCATGAAGCTCGTGGTACATTGAAGGATCTAGGTACATTGCAGGTCCAAGTAGACCGTGAACTGTAGCCCATATGCCATAGCTTACTCGGACAAAGGTGCTTTGACCAGGAAACAAGATGATCAAAGATGGGGTTACGTGTGTACATGTGGGGGTTCACGAAGATGTCAAATCACAGCAGAGGATCGGAATAGTAATCGGGCTCCGGAGGTCCAAGGCGGGAAAATCAGATGAGGAGCGACTTGACGCGAGTTTCGGTCCTGAAGTGGTCCACATGCATCTGCCGAAGCTGATTTACCTGAGAGGTTCGGGCAGCTCGTGCACGATACGATTTGCAAGCTTGGACTCGGCACTGCTGCTGCTGCTGCCCAGAATCCTGCGTTATCCCTGCTGTAGTACATGATGGCCGGGGTTCGCAGGTAATGAGAGCAATAGTTGAGAGCAATGAAAAGAATGGTCCATCAGCAGTATATATATATATATGCACAACAAACCTCGCAATCGCTGCTTTGTTGCTTTGACTGCTACTCGTCTTGCTCTTGCCACTTCTAATGCTGACGTAACATCAGGTATTGCTCATCCCTATTGCTTTATCTTTCGCTTGAAGCTGCTATGGTTGTGCAGAGTCAGGCATAAACTTACTTCACTTCAGCAGAGGCATGCCCTTTTCTTGGACATCGGGCAATGATTTGGACCTGGACTTTACAGATGTCTTGCCACTGCGCCGCACGGACGGAACAATACCACAGTACGTCGCAACTGGCAGGGTTCTGAAGGATGGAGAGGGGAAGACAAACGAAACAACCAACCAATACATCGACCACGGTCCTGACTGGCAGCAGCGGAGTCTGTCCCAGAACATCAACAGCCACTCTCGAGCTTAGAGTCAGGGATGCATTGTGCAGGGTAGAATTTAGACAAGGGCTCTATTTAGGAGTCTTCAAAGCACCGTCTCCAAGGCATGGTATTGAGTATTCAGATCCCGATACCCTGGGATATACTATATGTACCTGTATCATCAAAACCAGATTTGGGAGTATAGTATACTATAGAAGAGGTATAATGCTGAACCCTGAGGAACAATCTTGCTTGTGATTCTGGTCCCCTTATTAGGGTGTGGTGTTCTGGTCTTCGGAGTGTCATTTACGATAGAGGATTTGGCTCCCGGGTGCTGGTGGCTTTTCCAGAACGACACCCAGTGCAAACTCAAACATTTCCTGAGGAGCCCAAAACACACAGACCAAAGCCCTAGTAGGCCAGGCCGAACATCCAGCTTATTTCATACCACGTGTGAACACAACCTGCATTCCCTGCATTCCTAGACCCGGAAACGATTTCGTCGAGAACCTTCCAACAGTCAGCAAGAGTAGACACGGTGCCTTGTCAAGACAAGCTTTCAGTAGCTTGCGGCAGTCTCTAAAGCACGAATTACGTTAGCCGGGAACCCAACCCAAAGCCCAAAACCGCAACTCAGACAGCACACCGTGTTCGTCACACCGCTGACAAAAGAGGAAAACACCGCCAAGCCAATAAGGACCACGATGATGGCGAAGACCCGCTCATACGCACTGTTCCTCGGTCTGCTATACAGCTGCATAGTCTGTGTGGAGGTTCAGTGCTTTGCTCCGAGGTTTACGTAACTACTTGGCATTTTTTGTAGGCTATGCCCTCAGCCTTACGAGCTCTTAACCTTAAGCTTTCGATTGATAGACCCTGAATCCCAGGTTCTCGGATGGACCCTTCACGCTGAGCCCTTGTAGGACCTTCTGGCTCCACTTTCATGAACCCTCATAGGAAGCCCTATAGGTAGTATTTGGCACACCAGACATCCGAAGGAGTCCCGCATTTTTAACACGGACCCCTCAAGTCTAACGATGAGGCTTAATCCCCTGATCAATAAGCTGCCTTTCCTATAACGGCCTTGACATTGGGATCCCTACTAGTTACTGAACTTGTTGTAAGGCCGGAGGGCGGACGAAGCAGTGTTCTACATCAGCTACTGAGGGAAGGCTTTGGGCTTATAAGGCCTGCAAGAATACCAGTCGGGAAATAATTCAGAAGACTACTCGACGGGTTTTGAATTGACGGTTGGGTTAGGTTTGCAGCTTGGAGGGCTGGGGGCTTACCTGTTCCCACCCCACTGAGGCCCGGGCCCGCGACCTGAAGCCGCAAATCCTAAATCCCTGAAGTCCCGCATTCTGAACTGGTGGAGAGAGAGAGAGAGAGCGAACAGAGAGAGAGAAACAGAACAGAGAGAGAAAGAGAGAGAGAGTGAGAGAGAGAGAGACACACACACACATATGTATAAGTATATGAAGGACATCCATGTCTCGAACATATACACATCTAGTGCGATGTATGAGCGCAACTGCAAACAGATAGGTAGCCAAACAGATATCTAGACCGACTCATGAAGCCTCGACCCCTGCATACAGGTCGAAGCGACTTGACTTAGACAACACCGACCAAGACAAGCACCCCATGGCCCATGCCTTTAGAGTCTAATCGTGGCTGAGGAATGCATGAGGCGTGTAGGGGCAGGCAGCATAGGCTTTAGCAGGCATAAGAGCAGGAGGCAGAGAGAGAGAGAGAGGGAGTCACCAGTATGCGATCCGCTGAGCAACAACCCAGGAGCCTGCAAGATACACCAAAACTCCCGAAGACTCGAAACCCCAAGCCCAAACCGAAGCCACATGCTAAAGCCTGAACCCAAAACTTTGCACCGAAGGCGAAGTCTGTTGTTCAAGGGAGCCCCAATCCCACACGGTTTAAGCTTAAGAAGTTTTGTTGTAACCCGTCCTGACGTACTGAGGCCAAGACGTGTCACCTCAGGCCTAGATACCAAGACGAACTCCAACAAGCTTGACAGTTTGGAGCCGGAAGATTCAGAAACAGACATGGCCCACCCCAATCCTAATCCCACATTCCTAGACTACCCTTACTGGCATACAAACACCACATGCTCGGTGCTCGTGAAGAGGCGGTGCGATGTTGTTGGTTGCGGGCATGAACTGGGTCAACGACCTCACACAGAACAGGGCTGTATCAAAAACAAGTATCAGCTTGAAGGGAAAACACTTCGGGCCTCTGTGCTATTTGGAAGCTCTTTTGGGCTAGAAGGTGAAGTCTTGTAAGGATTAGGGCCAGTAACCAAGCCGGGACATCCTTATGATTTCAGGCTTAGTGGATCTCTGACAAATCTGAATGAAGGGCCATGCCAGCACACCCCGGACCCGAAAGCGTAAACCCCTGGGCCCTAAACCCTGGACTAGACCTTACACCATTAACTTTGAGCCCTGCCCCATATCTACCAGAAAGCCGAATCCACAATCTGAGTGTGCCGCCAGTGCAGGGCAGAGAGGTATTGCGTCGTGAATGGCACTTGGTCCAAATCCGCCTCAGTCCATCGATGTAAGCGTAGCAGGATGTGCAGGCAGCTAACTCTTAGGGCAGGACTTGCACTTAAGGTGTTGTTTATGATTGGGGTATAGTGTGCAGGATAGAAGCTATGGTAAGGCTTGTCCGTAAAGCATTCGTTGGTAGCCGCCTTTCAGATAGAGCTGCTGTTCTTTCGGCGCAAGGCCTCAGACTTACTGACTTACTATAGTGCCGAAAACTCCTACTTGTGAAACCCCATAGCCTTCCGCAAGAAGGGCAGAAGAAAGGGACGAACCTTCATGATTTTGAAGACTGCTTTTGGTATCAAAACGACAATAAATCACAGTAGGGCTCTTTTTGGGTTCCATCTTTAGGCAGGGTATTGGTCTAAGTACCTGGGGTGATTTGTTCAGAGTGTAGGGTATTGTGAACTAGGGCCTTGTGTGTTTCAGCGTGGCGTGGTGGCGCTTGTGGGAGGTATGTGAATGCCAAGGGCGACTTTAAGGCCAGATAAAGACCATGTAAAGCCTTCGCAGGACGTCCTTCTTAGTTACTAGTTTAACAAAGCAAGCCGCAGACGAAACTGCCACTCAAACCTTATAAACCGTAAACCATGAATTCCACTGCAATTTCTGCACTCTAAAACCAAACCATGCACGCCACCTTCCCCTGGTCTGACATGCACAAAGGCTGACTCATCGGGAAAGCCTACCGTAAGTTCAGCCAAAGATTCGAGCATGAGCCAAGTAATGCCCTCTTCCTCGATCAGCCTTAGCTTCGTCTCTTTGGGGAATTCGTGCTCTGGGGCCTGCAGAGTGTATGAAAGCTTTACCGCGGTTTTGCCGGTGTTGTGTTGTGGTCTGGCTTAGTCTCGGGGCTGAGGCTCCGGATTTGGTGCTAAACGATTTGACTCTAGGAGTTGAGGTGCTGCGCAAAGTCAACATCCGCAACCATCAAAGGACCATTCAAACCTTTCAATCTCACTGATAAAATTTCGCTCCCCGACCGGCAACGACATGTCGAGCGCTGCGGCGCTGCGCGAAAACCGGCGAAAGCCTGTGAATCAGTGAACCCCAAAACGCTGTAACCTACGAACACGAAAATGCCAAACCCAAACCCCGAAGTCTTAAAGCCTCACCCAAGTTGCAAGGCCAAAGCCAGGAAGGTGCAGGAGACGTAATGGTTGATTGCCAGGACTACGGCCAGGCTCCCTGCCGGATCCGATGGGGTTTAGGCTATAGGGTGTATAGGGGAAGTTTAGGTTTGCGGGCTTAGAGTTTATATAGATTTTAGTGATTAAGAGGCTTGGCCGTAAGACTCAAACGAACCCAACCGCCTTGTACAGAAACTACAGTAGCCCAGACCATAGCAGTCTCAGCATTACGGTGTTCAATGTTGAGGGTTGTGAGTTTCGATGTCGTGGGGCGATAAATTATTCGATGAAGGCTCTGTGCACTTTTGGCTCAGTAACCTTAATACTCAAAAACTCCGTTTCCTCAAGGCCTAAGGTTGGGACCTCTGTTGCCAGCCCCTTCTGTGGTAAAGGGGTGTTAGTCTACGTTAAATCTCGCACCAGTCTTGCTATATGCTGCTCTTGAAGCTATCTTTCTGTGCTGTTTAGAAGGAGCTTGCAAACAGCTTCAGCTGAAAACACAGAGCCGATGCTGTGGAAGCTCTTGCACATTTCCTTCCTGTGATCATACCCTTTCCGTTAGTTTGTGTCTCTAAAGAGCCTCACATTTATACTTGTCCGAAGTTGTAGGCGGGGCGGGTGAAATGTCCACATCGGGGGTGCAGAGGGATTACACTAACTATCTCCGACTAACCCAAATCGGGCAAGGGCTACGTACTCAACTGCTAAGATAAGGGATAGCAATGCCCCTAGACTGTGCTACATGGACCCCCCGACCTGCAACTGAGCCCTAAACCCTGTAAGCCCTAAGAACTCGAAAACGATTTCAGGACCAAAGTTTCAACAGGACTTCATTGCAGCTGTGGCGCTGATGATCTTGATGCTCAGCAGAAAACTGTCCGTTTTCATGCGGTCCAGGAGATCGTCCTATCAGCTGAAAGTTTCCAATCCCGCTGGAATTCCGAAACTTTGCAGGTTAGGGCTCCATGGGGGCTACTCACCCTCCCAAGGCTAAGGCTTTGAGTGCTCGGTTCAAAGGTCTTTACTATTCGACCTCGGTTCCGAGCTTAATCATCACACCTACCTCTAAGACCCTTGAACTGTTTGATTTTTAAGCACTTAAACCATCTGCCGACAACACCAACACACTTTAAACCTCGAAATCCCTGAGCCACAAGCCCCAAGTCCCGCTTAAACCCTGAAGCCCAAGCCCTGGAGCTGTAAGCCCTACTTTGAGTCTCGAGGTCTGAGCACCTCTCAGAGGACCTCCGTCAGGGTTTCAGCTTCTAGCGGTCTTGGTGCTTTTGTGGAGGTCCAAAATCAAGCTCCAACGAATGTGCGTCTTATTATGCGGGTGATCTTGAATCTCACCGAGCGGCCACCAAATGCCACACCTTGTGGAGACGCAGCAGCCGTGCGAAGCGGATGAGGCGAAGAGCCTGGTGCATCGACTCGGACTTCCACAATTCCCTGATGGGGTCGAGGGCTGAGTGCCAAGCAGAGTCTAAGGCTTAGCTTGCGTTTTGTTTTGGGGGCTATGTGTTTACCTAAACCCGCTAGAATGTGCGAGGGTTTCAGCCACCCCCTCCCATGTCCACCTGCCCGGTTGGAGTGGTTATCAATCTCTTTCCTCAAACTCAACCTCGAGGCTCGACCGAAAACACCTGTCTGAAGATTCAAGGATGTCTAGTCGTGAAGCCATAAGTTACTTCATTGGAGTTGCGAGGTCTTGTCGCGACAGTTGCCTACATGTTCATCGCAGTGCTCGTGCTCTTGCAAGTGCCTTGATATCCTCCAGCGTTGGTCAGTGTTGGATTACCCCCCCGAAACAAGGCCACCACGGAGAGAAACTCTAACTGAGGGTCGACCTGTCTAGGCGTCTAGGATGGTCTAGGTAAGAGGTGGCCAGCGGCCAGCTTCTCATGCAAGCGGCACGCGCGATGCGGAGCGAGGGTAAGCCGTCCTGATGGCGAGGATATTGGGGTTCTGTGCCCGATATTATAAGCCTCAAGACCATCGATCCCGAAACCTCAAAGCCTCTACGTCAGGGATCAGGGGTTCGGTTCACGATTTCGGGGTGAATTCGGGATATAGAATCGCTCCCACACGTTGAGTCTAAGACAGCTGTGCCATACGGGGGCTGTCCCAGACTGCAGCTTTTCTGGAGCCGAAATATCCCGTCTAAGAAGCACTTAATCACGGCCGAAGAGAGAACTCGGAAGTGGGAAGGCAAAACAGAGGCGTAGGCTTGGGATCACCTCGTTTGTGCTGAATACACCGCGTCTTCTATCGGAATACCCCGTCCTCTCTCTCGGACTCAGAGATCTGTCAATCGCAAGGTTGTCCAGCATTTGACCGGAATACCCCGTCCAAAATCAAAACCAGGACACGAAGGCATTCTAAACCCAAGGAATCCTAGGACCCTTTGCATAATCGCGAATTCGACTCGACCGTAAACCCATAAGCCCTAAACACCACAAACGGCCGGGTAACCTGATGACCCCAAAACCAACCCCAAACCCAAACCTCAAAGCCCAACATCCAGAACCCAAAACCCCTGAACTGAAAACCTCGAACTAATGGCACCCGTCTGACGCCCTTAACCCGAACCCCCAACCTCCTAAGCCCTAGCCGACTGTGCAAAGCCCGAGGTTCGTCGCCCTCGCTGGACGAGCTGAGGCCGAAAACGATGAAGATTACAATGTCCAGGCTCAACACCTGAATATACAAAAATGGCCTTCATTATAAGTACTATTACAAGAGCTTCTAGGATTTACTATAAGGGATACTCTAAGGCTCAACACCTCAATATACAAACAACATGCTTTGATAATTCGCAAAAGAGTTCCATTTACGAGTCTTTCTATTCATGTAAGGGAACGGGTATGGGGGCTTACGGCTTGAGGGTTTCCGCAAGGCTTCAGCGTTTTAGATGATTTTATCTTTTAGAGATTTCAAAGTCGAGGCTCAACACCGCGGGGCAGGTTGATCGGGTTCAGGGGCTTTCGCTGTAGGCTGATAAGGGTTACTATGGAGGTGTAGGGTTCATGGAAGTCGCAGGGTTTCAATCGTGTTCAGGGTTCCACAGGGGTCCCTATAAGGATTACAAGGGCTTCTAGGGATTTACGGTTCCGTCTGGATGAGAGTTACTATTGTGATATCAGGGATATTATGAGGGGCACCGACAACTCATTATTGGGGTTCGAGCTACTTGGGAATTAATCCAGGGGCAGATGAATCATCTGAAACATCATGAACTGGTCGTCCCGAGTAAGTATACTAGAATATACACCCAAATCCTGTTGAAATTCTGAAGGCCGAAGGCCAAAGTCAGAAACCTCCTTAGGAGGCGAGCACTTTGCACATGTCAAGAGTCTAGGCAGGGTTTAGGGTTGAAGGCCCCTACATTAGGCCGGTCTGAAAGGTTTGTCCGGGCCCTGTGAACAGCGCAAAGTAACCCGAGGGAGCTTTCGGGAACCCGAAGCAGACCCCTCAAAGAGCCCAATGTGAAGAACGGCATCAAACAGCCAAGCTGCGATGATGTCGGGAATTAGCCAGCCTGCACGAATAGAAGCTGAACGCGCTTTCGGCGCACGAAGCGGACACTGAACACGCTTTAGAGTTGATGGCTTCCTGCTTTAGGGTGATAGGGTTTAAAGGCTTATGGCTTCGGGTTTATAGGGCGCAATCAAAAAGGAGAGAAAGGGCTCCCCAGAAGGCAAAATGCTTGAGCCAAAAAGGGTTTTGGGGTTTAGAGCCCTATCAATCCATATAAATCTCCTAGGAGTCGCGGTTGAAGGGGATTATATTGTTCGCAGTCTTAGGTGTGGGGTTTGAAGGTTTCTCCGGAGTACTAACCTCTGATCAAGGGATGAGTGCGCTAGAACAACTGAAGAGCGCAGGAATCTTTCCTAAATCGTCAACTGTTATGCCAAAGCACTACACATGCTGAACCTCAACCCCTACACACCCTCAGTCCCCCCAGACCTCCAAACCCTAAATCCCCGACCCATACATTTCCAACACTACAGCTGTACTACAGCTGATGAGCAAAAGCCTGAATTTTAACACAATCAAGCGCTGTCAAGCGTGGCCTTTTCCCAACATGCACCTAGGGCGCTGCAAGCGTGCGGGCCTAAAGCCCTCGATGAGAACAACTCACCGACTGTTGGGAGCCATAAGGGCTGTGAGACGGTGTTTGAGTCTCGGTACAACACTACCGGCAATCCGAAAACTTGTTGTTGTTAATCCTCCAACCTCCCCTGCCATCTCCAGGCATGTGTTGTGTCACAAAAACAGCTCTGTGCAGATGGGAAAGCGTTCCGCCATGCAATGCCGACCTGTTTCTCAAAAGGGAACAGGGACAAAGCAGTAGGGCTGTACAGGAACTTCTTCAATCTGCTGCATATGTTGCTTCGGGCCCACACCGTGGTGAAAAGGCAAAGAAAGCCAGGCTTTCTGTGCCCTTCCAGGTTGGTGCTGGACTGTACGAGAAACCACTGGGGGCCAGGGATTAAAGCGGCGGAGGGCTTCAATCAAAATACTCGGTTCACCGGCATCAAAAAAATCTTTGTACGGACCTATCCTTGGCACGGTTAAAGAGTTTGGCACTGGAAGACAGCCGCGCAAATCTTTTGATCCGCTTGAGCGGCCACGAAGTGTGGATGTTCATGTGGTGGCAGCTCTGAGTGCTCAAGGGAACTTGCAAACTGGTAGGTTTGAAATGGGGCTCAAACTCAACCCAAAACTCCTTTCCATCTGTTTTTCGATCGAGGAGGAGGTCAAGCATGCAGATTTCGTCATACGATACCTGCGCAACCTCAATTTCGACATAACGCGCTTTCAACCGCAAAATCTGTACAAAGTCATGCAGCCTAGTGGTTTGTGCATCACACATCAGGAGAAAATCATCCCTGAATCTAAAGAAATGCCAAATGCTAAACTTTTCAAGGGCCTTTCTGTTGGTGACGAATCTGTGCCCTGCAGTCGCATAGAAGGCAATGTCACAAAGTTCACTGCTATGGACGAGACCCATTCCAGAACCACATACAACCCTCCAGAGGTCATCATGGAAGGCAGGTGAGGATACATGTTGGTGGGTAAGCAGGAATTTGACAGCGCGTGTGAACGGCTCGCGGATGCCCTCATCGAAGAGGTGGACACATCGAAAAGTCCTTCTCCTCACCATGAAAAACTCCTTGATGTCCAGTTTGACGAACTTGAAAGGCTTCTTGAACCTCGTACGGGATGAGACGAACCGGTTGATGGAGGAGCAGGTCGACCGGCAGTCGACCCACACCTCATCATCCGGTTCTCGGACTCCCGAGAATCGAAACGGCGGGCCCTTCACGAGCCAGGAAGGGGCGTGGCCCCTTGCACCCTGCAGACGTGTGGCCCGTGCTGTGTCCTCGGGCTGCAGCGCAATCAAAAGGGAGAGAAAGGGCTCCCCAGCAAGCAAAATGCTTGAGCCAAAAAGGGTTTTGGGGTTTAGAGCCCTATCAATCCCTATAAATCTCCTAGGAGTCCCGGTTGAAGGGGATTGTATGGTTCGCAGTCTTAGGTGTGGGGTTTGAAGGTTTCTGCAGAGTACCAACCCCTGATGAAGGGATGAGTGCGCTGGAACAACTGAAGAGCGCAGGAATCTTTCCTAAATCGTCAACTGTTATTTATCCCCAAGCACTACACATGCTAAACCTCAACCCCTACACACCCTCAGTCACCCCAAACCTCCAAACCCTAAATCCCTGACCCATACATTTCCAACACTACAGCTGTACTACAGCTGATGAGCAAAACCCTGAATTTTCAACAGTAGTATCCCCCTTCAAGGCCTTTCACATAGTGCTGCGCGACAACTCTCCTTGCTCGTCCAATTATCTGGGTGAGCTAAGGACAGTCCTGGGGGTAAGCGTCACATGCTGGTACACCAATACCTTACCAGTACGCTAATGGAACTAAAGCTTAACCTTCGGGATGGTATTGAGATTCCAATGCGCCATAAAGTAGGTTACAGGAAAGTGAGTCTACTACTGAGACAGCCTCTAGCGCTATGGGTTTCTGGAGTGGCGGCTTAGGGTCTTGACACTCGCACGGGTAAGGCCGGGCAAGGTCGGCTTAGGGTTTGGGGGCTTAAAGTAGCTATCCTTAACCCTGCAAAATCAAAACCGAAGCCTTCACATCTGACATTACAAAGCGGAAAAAATCACCCCCGAACCCACAAAACCTTGCACTCCACGAAAAGCTTTAATTTGTGGGCAAAGTATCACACGCATCTCCAAGATCCCCCCGCTGTCGTAGCCTCACGAGCAATGGACGCCACTGCTGATGGCACTACTACTATAGCTATGATCGCCATCTTGGCTGCTATTGGTATCAGAAGTTTTGTTGCTGATACGGCCACTTTTTCGACTTTTTGCATTAAGTCGCCTCTGCTAGCGACTCCGAAAAACTTGTCAGCAGTGGGGTGAGGCGTGTGGGTTGGTCTTTGCGCTGACCTAGGGGTTGCAGAGCTCATGGTTGACAGTGTAGGGTGGGCTGGGTGCTCCGGATGGTTGAGTGCTTCTGGCCGATGGAATCGGGATTGATGCGTTTAGTTTGCGGTTTCGTTTTGGGGTGCTGGTGTCCCTCGAAATCCATGGCATTCCCACCACCACATGGCAAATGATCTGGAGCCTGAAGCTAAAGCGTCGCTTGATGAGAAATTGTGCGATATGAGGCCCTGGACGTGGCCACTGTCGTGCAAAGACTGAGTGTGTGAACTGGTTGGGGCTTGGGGCCTACTGATACTACAAGTATAGTACCCGAACACCATGGCCCAGTGCCGGTAATTACCAGGTATTCCCCAAATTGTAGCAGGGATCCAGCGGAAGAGACCCTTGATTGAGGGATGAATGGGGTCTCTGTGCCATGTTACACTTGGGCTTCAACATGTGCTAGGCCTTCTCCCTCCTAGGACAGCAAACTACAGTGGAAATTCACCCAACCCTCAACATCCCTACACCCTAATACACCTCACTTCAAGACGTTAAGACATCGGGCCGCTTGGCTCAAAGCGTCTAGGCTCCAATCGGGCCTTGGGAGTTCGGGACTTTGGGGTGGCTTCTGCCCTCGGGCTCAGGGATTTGGGTGTGTTCAGGGCTTTGGTCAGTGCTCCGCTGGATCGGCCTGTGAGAAGACTCGCCGGGACATCCATGAGCCAGTATGCGAAAACGATGTAAGACATGACCTCGGACGAGCTGCTCTCAGTAGGACTGATGACTGCGAAACCCGAAAGGTCCCGGTACGTACCTTAGCAAGGGACGTAACATGCTCCGCATCTATATATCCGCCCCTGACCCCGACGCAGACGCTAAGTAGCAAGATCCTTATAAACGTATTGCAACAATCCCTAAAACAGAAACCCTTACAAACCAAACCCAAGAAGGCTTCAGAGGGCAAGTGGTTTGGGTGGTTCAGAACAAATACTGCCGGGGCCTTAAGAACTGGAATAATGGGTTTTCAAGTAGAATATGCAATATGTATATTTAAGCACTCTAGGAAATGGTTCTGGGAACTGTTGAGGCCCCGAAATTAGCACCAACAAAAGAAACAAGGGGTCCAGGGTCGCCTTATTCTTCAAGCTCATCTTAGGAGCCTTAGCTGCACACGACGGGCCTGTGCCAAAAGGGCACTTCGTGCAAGCAGGCTTGGAGGATTCCCCAAGCTGTCTCTTATAACTCTAAGGGTCCAGGGTTGAAGGGTTTGGGATACAGAAGTATTGGATCTCTTTAAGAGTTTCGGCCGTAACATCTGGGGGTTTGGAGTTGAAGGCCTCTTGTGGTTCGGTCGTTGTTTAGCTCTGAGAGGACGGGTTGGGGTCATTGCGATCGGGGCGAGCTGGGACGACGAGGCACGTCGAGTATGACCTGCATTCCCGCACCCATGTCCTCGGTTCGAGCTTTATCGGGCGTTTTATGATTTCATGCTCCGTGCCTTGGGTTTGGGATTTGAGGATCTCTGCTGGGTCGCCCTAAGACTCTAAGCTCATCTCGGAGCCCTTGCATGTCAAACCAATTCGTAGTTCATTATTTGGGCTAAGGAATAATCTTCAGTGCTCGGATCAGATAACAAAGAAAACCATCTACTGAGCGGAATCTAGCCAGGGCCGTCTCCAGACCATAGGAACACTGACAGATCCTGGCTTTCCGTCCTAATCTTTAACTTAACCTTACAGCTTTTGGCCCTAGATACCCACGATCTGAAAACGGTTTAGTATTCAGGGTTTCAGATGTAGGTTTCACGGGCTTAGTATAGGCTCCCTAAAAACATCAAAACGAAAACAATCAACCCCAGATATTCTTTGAACGTGCGATGCCTCTTCTTTTCGTACCGGTTTACCGCCCTTTGAAAACGACATCAGTAATGTCTATACCCTACACGTAGGAGTCAGAGTTGTTGGGATCCAACCCTTTCATTTTATGAATCGCCGCTTATATGCTTCGGGTTCGGGAGCTGCTGCCCGTTCCCTAAACCCAGGTTTACCCAACAAGAGTACACAGCCTCAACATCTGAGTAGAATGTAAATCAGTTTAGAGCCATCGGGTTTCAAGAACCAAACCCTCCACGAAGAAGCTGGCACTTCGGCCTGGATTCTGCGACAATCCAATGAAACCTACATTGCGAGTTGGCCGCTTGGCCGCTGTTCACTTCACCAAGGCCCAAGCCTAAACCCCGAACCAGAACCGCAGAGGCCCCTATAAGTCCTCAACACAGCCTTATGCTCAAGCAAAGGCAACCGAAAAATCTGGAGGCTTTCGAAATTCGAATTCCATGGCAAAGCCCAGATGCAAACATTTGCAACGGGATGAAGATGAGATCCCAACCTGCGAGGCACAATCTCAGGCTTCCGAACGGTTCGTGTAAGGGTGCTATAAAGGTTCCTTTAAGGGCTCTTCCTGCAATAGAACGGCTTTTCTAAGAAGTTTGGCTAGGATTCCCCGAAGGTGGCCCGAAGCAGAAAACCCTCAAGCTTGCACTTGCAGGCTTCGGTTCTCACAACTGTTGCGACTGAGGGGCTGAGCTGTTGGGGCATCATAGATTTAGAGCCTATGGTTTAGGGTTCAGGGTCGAGTTTAGGGTTTGGGCTTTTGAGCTTTAGAGTCTAGGCTGTAGGATTTTCATAGCTGCGTCTTCGGCAGAATCAAGAAAGACAGAAGCTCATAACTTACGGGGTATTTTCCATCCTTTACGAGGAGCTCTAAGATCTCAGGGCCATGGGTAAATGCCAGAAGTTTGAACATTGACATCCACATGAAATCAGAATGAAGACGAGAAGCCCATGACTACAAACATCCTTAACGCATGTTATAAGGTTTTGGGCACTCACTGTATAGGTTCAACTTCTTCAACAGCGGGCTCCAACCACATGTTCAAATGTTTTTTATGTACATAGAACAGATAACTACAGCAACGTCTAAACGGCTTGGCACTGTGGGCGTTTCGAGTCTCACAGCTTCGAGATTCGGGGTTTGGCTTTTGTTGGGCCGTTATTGTTGGAAGTTGCTGCTTGTTTTCGGGAACCTCTTGGGCGGTTTAGAAGCAGCAACCTTGGTGCAAGAAACCTGTTACACAGCTGTAGCTGCGCTTTCTGGCCTCAAGGTATAGAAGCGACTACGAGAACTCAGGGTTTAGGAGTTCAAGCCTGTTCTGGGAGAAAACCCTCAGATTTTGTAAGTTCTGCTCGTCTGTAGTCTAACCGATAACCTATACTCCTTGATTTACTTTCGCTTCAGCACTCTACTTCCTGGAAACCTCATCCACCGTTAAGCTTAGAAGCCCGACCCTGAACACTTCCATGCGAAACTACTCCCTTGCATTGAAAGAAAGCACCTCTTAGAGCGAGCAGATATTTCGCTTGAGGGCGGGGGATCCCTGAAACTCCCGACAGGATTCAGAACCAGCCACATGAACTGATGTAGTCATCGGGACAAGCTATAAAGTCCTTTCGAACACGATGTTCTAGCCCTATAGGGGCTGCCAATCGATAGTATGTACGACTGGTTCGTTTAAACTCTAAACCTTACACCCTAAACCCTACACATGTCCGTCCCTTTCGCGTTATAACCCAGGCATTCGATGCCACTAGCCGAACTGAGGGCGCGGCAGATGGCCTCAGCTTGCTGGCTGCCCCGTCGTGCGTGTAGGGTTTAGGGCCGAGAGGATTCTGGGTTTACGGTTCAAGGATTAATAGAATAGTATATTATAGCTATATTATGACAATATTCTAGCTATACTATCGTACATTAAAGTTTATATAAGATCGGAGGGGTTGTCATGGGGGCAAAAAGCAACAGCTTGGGTTGGAGATGTGCCTTCGGGGCTCATCATGGCTTTGGGGACCTGTCTCCCAGCCAGATCTTCGGTGCTAAGAGCCCCCGCGTGCTTACCCTAGGAAAGGCAACTATGCTGATGGGTAAACCCTAACCCTAAACCCTGACTTTCCATCTAGCCGGAAGACCTGACGTCCGCAACTCCTGAATGTCAAGTACAACAGCGCGTCAAGACAAGCTTGAACAAGACAACACGTGATGATCTACAACAGAGACGACGTGTCGCAATAGGTTTCAAGGGCTGTCGGCTGAGAGTTCAGTGTTGCGGTCTCACGGTTCGGGGCTTAGGTAGATGTCAGGATGTGGAAGTTAGATAGCATGGCCACATCTGTAGCCGCCAAGATCTGAATGGGTTGAGGAACCCGAAACGTGTAGAGACTTGGTGGTTTTGAGGTCCGGACAAGCAAAGTTGTGAGAAGACATAAACCCCATCAGCAACGGCTCGCACATCTGTAGTAGTAGTAGTAGCAGCAGCAGCAGCAGCAGTAGTAGCAGTCGTAGTGGTAGTAGTAGTAGTAGTCGTCGTCGTCGTAGTAGTAGTAGTAGTAGCAGTAGTGGCCGTCGTCGTCGTAGTAAGAACAGTTTAGTATGGTACTACCAGCAGCACCAGAAGCAGGAACGGGAGCAGTAGCAGGAGCAGTACAAGTAGCAGTCGCAGCACAAGTAGCTGTGCCACTGGCAGCAGCAGCAGCAGTAGCCGGGGTGGTGTATCAAACCCGAAGGCAGTAATACCTTAGATCTGAAGCTTGCCCTCAATCCTTCCATCGAGAGTCGAGAATGCCAAGGAGGTTCCAGGCCATCCGCACGTTTCCTGGTCTGGACTGCCGGGTAGTAAGTAGCGCAGTGCTAAGATCGCCAGGGTTTAGGGTTTACGGTGTAGGAAGATCGGAATAATAAGGGTGCAACTAGTATTATGGCCTGCCTTCACGACGCCGGTCTCTGTGCCACGGACAGATGCATGAACATTGTCATGAATGCCCTGAACCCTAAACCCGTTAGGGTCTAGAGCATCATAATCAGCATTTGGGATATGTCAATGACTATTGACTAGTGGAGAAGGAGTTTAACCCTAACTCCTGCCCCCGGATGTGCGCATGGTTGCAGGGCTAAGACATGAAGGAAGGGCACTTAAACAAAAGCTCCTGGACAGTGACACTAATCTAACAACCCGGAACAACCCAGACACAAATTCAAAACTTCTACAGACTCCCAAGCCTTGCGGAACCCCAAAGAAAACCTAAACCCTGAACAGCCTACAGCCCCCCAAAGCAAGAAGCGCCCCTCAACCTACCGAGCCAAGCTTCCGTGCGGCTCAAGCATGAACCTGGAGATGCCCCAGGAGTCCTCAATTCTTTGGACATTGCGGTTCAGGCGGAGCCTCCGCCGTCCTAGTTTAGGGTGCTGTTCTCGCATTCTCTTTTGTCTGTATGCTGTAGGGCTTGTATATGCTTGGGGGTTTCAGGGTTTAAGTGAATTTAATGAAGTTTCTTGGTCTTTGTTGCTTTCGCTCAGGGCCCTCAGGCCTAAACGTTTCGTTCAGAGAGACTCCTGAATACGTTGGGCGTTCCGGCATGGAGACTCGCGATGCTAATCCTTACTACGGAGCTTATTGGGGTTGGGGCAAACCCTGTACTCCCAGAATAAACCCCGACCCCGAACGCTAAACCCCAAGCCCTTAAGCCCCAAACTACTAAACCCTAAACCCCAAGCCCTTCAAGCCTCAACCCCCCAACACTCTTCTCTCTCTCAAACCAGAAAACCGTAAGCACTCAAGCCCTGAACCCCTAAGCCCGAAGACCCTTAACTCCGAAACCCTAATTGCTTAAACCCTAAGCCCACAACAACCGCGACTCGCTGTCCTTCAGCTGCTCACCCAAAACCAGAGAATGTCTGCTTCCCGGCCTGGGTTTTCGGGTGTTTGCGTTTGAAGGTTTCGGGTTTGGGATCTGGGGCTCGAGGGTTTCTGAGGGTTTGAGGTTTCACGTTTTAAGGCTTATAGGGTTTAGGGAAGTTTTAAGGGCTTAGGGTTTAGGGTTTTGGGAACTTTGAAGGTTTTCACAAGCTCAGAGTCTACGGCCGCAGCTACGAAGCTTTCCTTTTCGGGCATTCCATGGCATTCCTGATCACAGGGTTTGGGTAAGGCTCGTGAAGGGCTCCCTCTAATGTAGTTGTACGACAGACATCCCCAGAGCCCTCTTCTAGCTATGGTTCTCAGACTGAAGCCTGCAAGCTCTGCATCTCAAGCCCAACACGAAAGTCTCAAACCCCAAACCCCAAAACCAAAAGCCCCGCAAACACAAAACCCTAAACCCCAAACCCCTAAACCGTACTTTCAACCCTAAACCCCAAACCCTTAACCCTAATGGTGGCGTCCGGTTTGGAGCTTCGGGTCTCGAGACTTCTGCTGGCACCCGCTTGGGGCTGCGCCATGTCGGGGTCAAGGCCCCTACGACTCCCATGTAAAGCACTGCTTATAAGTCAGTGTAACCAGAAGGCCTTGCTAGTTCGACTAGGGCATCGGGGATCTGAGTAGTATTGTTATCATAAAGATACAAGTTATTACAAGACTTTGCCGTGGTTGATGACCAATAGGCATACATCTTCAACACTGCAGGACCTGAATATCTAATCCCTAATGCTGTCAGACGGACAGCCCGTCGCCTCAAACCAGGGTCAGAAACCTCAATTGAAACAACAACGCCCCTGAAGCTGTGTCAAGGTATATTCTAGGTGTTAAACAGGCTGAGCGCATTTAATGTAGGGGCTTTAATAATTAGAATAGGGTTTTGGGGACATTCTATTATACTTGTAGTAAGGAACCCTCCCCCAAAAAAAACATTCCAATTTTTAAGATCACTACAGTAGTGAGACTGACGCAACACACCCGGTGCCTAAACTAAACTCATTCTCTGTCTCAGCCAGGCTGCCCAATCCTCGGTGTGCAGTTAGTTTCAAGAGTGCATTAAGGGTACTACCGCTTACCCGGGTAGCCTTTAAACGATTACATGAGGGGTTCTTAGCATGTACAAAACCAAAGGCTACTCTCTCGACTTCGAAGTACAGGGTTGCACGTAGGGCCTAGGGCTCAGGAGCACCGGTGTTAACAACCTGAAACAAACGAATGTTCACTTCCCCCTTTTATTCAACACCCCCCTAATAATAAAAACACATTGGGGCGAATCCTCCCGAAATTACCCCTGCCATTTAAAACCTAATTTGCAGTAGGTGGGTCCGGAGCAAGAGCAGGAGCAAGAGCTGGAGTCAGAGCAAAAGCAAAAGCAAGAGCAACAGCAGGAGGAATAAAAATACCCCCCCCTAATAATAACAACGCTGTCCGAGCTTCTATTGGGGGGCGACCCCCCTCTGTTTAATATTAGGGGAAAGGATTACCTGCTGAGCTGCGAAACAGGGATCAAGTGTCGGGATATCTGCTTACGGGGCTGAACGTGTTAGAAGAGGAACAGAGGAGATAACCTAACTCAAAACCTTAAAGTGTAAAGCTGTACACTAAACACCGACCTAGTTCTAATTGAAAAGCCCTTTATGCATCCTCAACGCCCCCTTCAGCTGTTGGAGCCCTGATTTCAAGATTCGCCAGCACCCTAAGTCCTTCGAGGCCAAAAACCAGAAGCCTTAAATCCCCCAATCACTTCCTTCAATCGCAAAATGGGCTGCTGGAACTTGATAAACCTATAACACCCAATAAACGCCCTCTTGGAGATCGAAACAATCTGCAACGCGACACAGATGCGAAGACTTCAGGGACGATTTTCGGTTTGAGGGATAGGGATGAAGGGTTTAGGGTTCGCGGGTTCATGGGTTGGGGTTGTGTTGTTTAGGCGGGTTGGGGGGTTAGGGTTTCAGGGCTTGCGGTTGACATAGAATTTCTTCGGAGTAGGAGTAGAACTCCTACTAGCTCATGCCCGGCGGCGTCGCAAAGTTCCGCGTCTTCGATGGGACCTTTTCCTTGAGCTTGGCTGCCCAAGAGGACAGGAGATTCAACCTTAGTTTGGTCTTTAATCTAAGTCAACGTTCGGTCCTCATGTTGCCGTTTTCAGGTTCAAGGAGTTGGCGAGCTTTGAATGTGGATTGCCCCCATAAGCGAAAGCATCGTGAGGCTTAGAATTTTGGGGCTTGGGGTCTCCTCAAACCAAAAGCCCCGAGACCTCGAAGTCAACTACGAAATATTACTGACTGAGGGGCTTCTAGTCAGGCGATATTAAGCCCTAACCCCTAAAACACCCTAAACCCTACACCCTAAACTATTACTGGAGGGAACCTCCTACACCCTAAACCCGATAAATCCTAAACCCTACCCAAAAGCCCCAAACCCCCCTGGAGTGGCCAAGCCACTCCAGGGCTACAGGCGCTTTCGTCACATGTGGAACCTGGCCATCGTTTGGGAGCACATTCTTATGGCATTTTATCTAATCTGGCCATCAACAAGGATTGGGTGCGTGTGCAGTTCAAGGTGAATCCCGAAACCGAGCAGGTTGCGAAGATGGTGGAGGCTGCGTTTCTCAAAGCGGGCGGAGAGCAAAAGCACGGTATCGCCCCTAGAGGGCCCCGCGATCGAAAGGTAGCCGAGATGCTGGAGAGCGTTTGTGTAAGAACTCAAGACCGGGAGTGAGTGAGTGAGTGAGTGCAGGATGCACTGATTGCTGAAGCTACAGGATGCGTGTTGTACACACGTGTTGTTCTGTTTTTGAGGGGGGATGGGAAAGCATTTGTTGCACCCATCTGTGCCTTATGATTGTGCCCAGTACCTTGATCAGCAGTTTGATCTGTGAAGGGGGTGCGCTGCGAACGGGTCGGCGCCGTCTTAGTACGGAGAGCAGATCTTATGCAGCTGCGAGAACTGTATGCTGCCTCGGAAACTCGATGGATCCATCCGGAAGCGGTGAGAGAGAGAGAGAGAGAAGAATCTAATGAGGCACACTAAGGAAAAGTATTGATATTTGTCCCTGCTCCTACAGTACTTGGGCGGACGTCTGTTCAGAGTTCAGGGTCTATATGGTTTAGGTTGAAGAAGGTTGCCGAAAGTACACTGAACTATGGGAAGTATCTTGGCCAATTCCAGGTTCATTCCCGGTTTGTGCATCAACGAGATGGACTCTAGTAGTATGCAGGGGTTTCGGTCTGGGGCTGCGGGCCTCGACTGAGGATTTTGGATATGATATGCTTCGGGTGTAGGCTTACGCACGCAGGGTACAAAGTGCTGGATCTGGGCTTTTTATCTGCTGCTCAAGCCTAGTCAGATTTAGATGGTTGGGTGTTGCGAAGACTACCCCTACACCCTAGACTAACCCAAAAACCGAAACCCTTCAGTCCTTCAGGCTTTGATTTCCTGGAACCCCTTTCGCCTTCAATATTTCAAGCCTACAGCCTGTTGCGAACATGAATCCCCAGGAAGATTTCGTAGATCATTTGCTTGGGTTTCAGGGTTTTTTACGGTTCAGGGTCAACACCCCCCAATCCCCACGGCAAGACATGACATACAACAGCAACATCACCTGGCAGACATGTAGCCGGATCCGTGTTACGTATTTTTGGCGGTGTAAGGATTTTGCACCGATTCGGTTTCGACGCGTCGTACTGAAGCCGCCCGCGCCAAAAAAACGTCCCAGAACCCTTGGTCAAACATATTCTTCTTGCCTACACTCAAACCCCCAAGCCCGGTGCCAAATCTCCGAGCCGAGGTCGAGGCTCCAAACTATCTACAAACTGTAGAAGTGTAGGGAATTTCAGACAGCTCTTTCTGCAGCACACTAAAAGGCACCCTTTCGACCAAGCCGGTGTAGAGTTCGCCCCAGCGCTCGATCGGGTCCATCGGTGGTAGCCTGATGGCTTTAAGGTAGAGCTCAGGGGTTGCGGTTTCTGGCGATTGGGGGGCGCCGTGATTTAAGGAGAAGAGGGTTTAGGGCTCAGGTTTTGTTTTGTATCAGGTTTCAGGCTTTGGCGCTCCAGCCGCTCCGGGCTCTTTGGCGTGTTGGGTCAAGGTTACGGTGTCTCGCGGTTTAGGGTTTAGGGCTCAGAGGATTTAGGATTCGGCTTCGGGGCTTTAAAGTAGGATCGGAAACCAGCCAGCAGAATTTCAGGAACGTTCCTGAAGCATGGGGCATGCTCATTGTGTTAACTCCCTGTCTAACACCTTCATGAAACGGTTTAAGGTTAGGGTTCAGGGAGGCTTATAAATTCCTCAGCTGAGGACTGTGTGCAGGATCTGGATCCGCGGACGACCGGCTTCGTTGAAAGCTTAGCAGACTCGGGGGTTGCAATGACTTGGGTTTTACCTGCGGCCCGGCTACGTCTGCGCAGGATCCGGCTTAGGATGGAACGGCAACATGTAGAGTTTATGTTAGACACCAATTTTCAAGCAACAGAATTCGATGAGCAAAAGCAATTCGAGAGCTTCGGAGCACGTGAACGTTGAAGGTGGATTGGGGCTTGTTTGCATGCTTCCGGCAACTAAACCAAACGGTTAAACGCCCAATCCAGCAAACAAAACAATACCAGCAGCCCTTTTCAACAACCCGAAGCAACCTTACCTACTGCGCAAAGATGGTCTTGTAAGGGAATGCTACGACTAAGTAGTCAGACCCCATATATTGGCCCTAGGGCCCTAGACCCAACTACTTCCAGTGTGCCCGAGGCATTACAAGTTAACACTCTTAGCGCAGAAGAGAAACTTACAAGAACATACCACGTGAACATATCGCTTTGGAAGCACGAAGCCCAAATACACAAAGCCCGGAAGACCATTCTGATGAGGTCTGTCAAAGTAGCACGTCATCCAAGAACTTCATGGGCTCGCCGTCGCCGTCAAGTCTTGGAAAAGGGCACTTGCAGGGTTTGGAGTTGAGGGATTGCGCTTCTGGACGTTTCTAGGTGTAAGGCCTGCGACAACACCTGCAGGCCCCAAGACCCCAAGAGTACGCATCACAACACCCTGCAAAACATGGCTTTGAGGCTCCGCTGTATCTGTCGCGAAAAACGGGGCCCTTAAGGCTTGTGATTCTCAAACTCCCCAAGAAGAGCTCCAAATCTTAAGAACCACCAAATCGCGTGAACAACAACGGATGGACCGACATGATGCATGCTGTTCAGTCAGGGCTGAGCTCCAATAAACCCCAAAATCCCAAACCCTGAACTCCCCAAACATAATATACCGTACCCTTGCCAAGGCACATGGTCAGAAGCTCCTCTGTGTTCCTTGAAAGCATCTCGCTGTCTTCTTTTTGTGGCTGCCAGACGTAGCCTTGAGACCAGGGTTCCCCAAAACCTTCTTTTATTGATTCATCAGGAGGGCTCTGAAGGCTCAAGCATTTATATATTACATGCTTGAGATTAGCTACGAGATTAAGGGTCGAGGGGGCTTAAGCGTTTAGGATTTCAGGCCTCAATGGGTGAGGTGTTTATAAATCTTGAAGCTTAGGACTCCAGGGTTTCGATTTTCAAGATTTAAGGAAAGATTTGAGGTTTTGGTATTTTATACTAAGTCTGTGATTTATGATGAGAACCCCTAAGGCGTCCAGATTATGCACGAATAACGCTAACATTCAGAACAACCGCCACCACCACCACCACCAGCACCGGCACCAGCACCCACTTGAGAAAACACATCACCCAAACCCAAACGCCACAAACCCTGAATCTGAACAAAGGGAGAGGGAGAGCGTGGTGTGGCCTGGTTTTCCAGCATCTTCTGGTGGCGGTGGCAGCTCCTGTGGAAATCGAAAGGGCATCTCGAGGCTAAGTATAGCAGCCTTCAATTAGAGAAGGGTTCCCTGAAAAGATTTGCTTATATGTGTCCCATCAGTAGGGTAATAGTTTAAGGGAGAAGGTCTTTAATCATGGGAGAGGGTCCTGGGGCTTATTATGGTATGCATGTATCTATGTATGTATGTATGTATATATATATATATATGCACACACACTAGGGATAATAAAGGGGGGGGGGTGATGCTACAAATTACTCCGACCCATATATTATGCCTTGGAACTGTGAAACTACTAGCAGCCCAGCCATCCTTCACGGGACAAGCACGAGTGTTTCATGAAACTCCTTTCCATAGCAAAGTCCGTAGCACATTTTGGCTTTTGCCCCTGGCACTGCAATAGACGCACATTTTGGCCCGTGCCCCTGGCAATGCAATAGACCTTCAACCTAACAGCTGCAAAAACTGGGTTTAGGGTTTGGGCTTTTCGGGTATCTAGTGGACCCTCCTGTCGAATCCAAGAACTGGAAAGCATTCCCGAAGGGAGCCTGTGGCTTCTGTGAAGTAGTCAAGGTGCGCACCCATAGATTCTTAGCCCCATGTGGCCCAAGCTGTCCAGAAAAGTTTCAAGTTTGTCTGCTCGTACACGGAACGGTGAAACCCAATCAGCAGGGCCTTGCAGTTTAGACCACCATCACCAAGACACCCAAAATGCATGATCGGATGCTTCAGGAACTCTGACCAGTACTCTGACCGAAACAGCCCACATGCAGTGGATGATGCTTTTCACCAAGTACCCGGTTCATAAGGACACTATGACAAGAGCCCTGTCACTGTATAATAGAGAAGCCTATATGTTCCCGCAAGATTATTCCTTAGGCTTCCTATTTACATTACAGGAGCCCCAAGCCCTATCATTCTAATTAGCAAGGCCCCTACACTAGCATAAACAACCCTCGACTTGGTCGGGCAGTCGGACAGTCCAGCTTCACAGGCGGACTCGTCTCGTGAACATAATGGGATAAAAGCACGGATTTCAACCTCACATGTAACGAGCGCGGGGACATGGGATAAAATCGCACTCGCACAGCTCAAGGCCTAATGCCTAATTAATTACACCGGCTCTCTGAACCGAATTCAAAGCCACGTATGGGTTTACGCAGTGTTATGTCTGAGAAGCTTGTAACACTTTGCGATCATATTCGAGCAAAGTTAAAAGGCTCATTACTGTGGAACTACACGAAATGGCACACGAGTCATGGGGTGGAAGCGACACAACTAAGATCCCTCAAATCCGAATTCCAAAACCCCTTAAAGCGCTGGAACCTCTTCAGCCTCAACACTCAAAGGCTTGGCCTTAACCCCAAACCCCTGAATAAGCGCCAGCCCGCCGGGGCGTTTCGGGAATTTCAGGCGGCTTTAGAGCCTTCACCGTTCAGCATGTCAGGCTGTCAGGGCTTTACGATGCGAGGGTTTAGAGTTGCATGCAGGGGCTGCCAGGTGAGTATGTTATGATGCGAGGGACTCATGGTTTCAGGTGGTGCAACCTACATCGGCACCGAATGCGCAAAGCTCTGACTACGTCTCAAACCGTCTTCCATCTGTGACGTTTGGCGGTAAGACACAACCAGAAAGAGCCGACTCAAACCAGGCGCCATGAACCTTGAAGCAAATCTGAAGTCCAGAACCTGTAAGCGCGATAGGCTTTTGCTCCTGCCTTGCTAGGGCGAACCGTGAGAGGTTTTGGGGCTTGGGCTTGGGATAGCTGTGATCCGAGAGACTGCTGCAGCTGCTCCGAGAGAAAAGCTTCGTAGCGCGCTGCGCCTGCACAGGGTTTACGGTTTGGACTAGAGGACTTTAGGGTTTCAGGCAGACATCGCCTTTTCGGAACTGTGGAGGTGCAGTTCAACGGCTTTGGGCTTTGCAGGTTCAAGGTATCATTCTGCTCCTCTTCCCACGGATCGACGATGTTGGCGTTCCACGGTCTGGTCTTTCTGGTGGGCTCGAGGTCTCGAGGTGCTAGTGACTAGAATAGGTGTTAATGCATTATGCTATGTGACAATAGTAGGGTTTTTGTGAACAAGTGTTTCGGCCTTCCGCCACATGCCTGGATTTCGGTTTTGGGGCTTGGAAGCTCACAGCTTGGGACTCTTCAAGAGCATAGCGTCGTCGACGTGAGGTTTGAGGCTAGTGGGATCTCCGACAAGTGTTGTCCCCGAGTCCAATTTGTTGTTGCCATTGCTACTTTATCCAAGGCATGCATGCGCGGTTACCTAGTTGCAACAGGTGGTGTGTCACAGCTTTACTTTGAGGCAGGTCGGAAAGCATTGTGGCTCTTGATAGCATTAACAAACTAACAAGACGAAACCCAACATACCTTACTCTGCCAACACAGCCCCGTCAACCAAAGTCAAGTGTAAAACCGTGTAGGACCCTAATAAAGGGGCCTTAATAATTAGCATAGGGTTTGGGGGCCCAATATGCTATAACTATAATAAGGAATCCCCAAAATAGTATAGGTAGTTATTTAGGCCTCTACTATAGTATACCTAGCCTTTCCCATGTCCATATGAACATGCTCAGTCCTCCTCGGGAGGAAGAGCGCTCCATGGGCGGCGGCATCGGGCTCCAATTGGGACCCTGAACCCTAAGCCTCTAAATCAGAACACTTCAGACCTGAAAGCTGTGAGCCCGAGAATCCTCCGAAAAGACCGAACAGCCCTACTCCTGCAGCTGGAGCTGATACTCAAAAGAAGGCGCGTCATGGACAGAACTTTTTCGCCTAGGGCTTCTTCGTTTCATGGGGTTCTTTGCTTAAGGGCTGTTCAAGGGTTGGGGGTTTAGGGGGCTCTGTTTAGGGTGACAAGTTTGCAGTCGACGGTCCAGAGATTGGGTTTGGCGCTTATGGCGCTGTTTCGGGTGCCAAGTTGAGAAGTTAGTGTTTAGACGCGGTCATGAGGGCTTCGGGAAAGAAGGGTTCAGGGCAAAACGGGTCCGGTCCGAGGGGCGATAACCATGTGGACCTTGTGGTGGTGGTGGCGGTGGTGGTGGTGGTGGTGGTGGTGGTGGTGCTGGTGGTGGTGCTGGTGGTGGTGGCGGTGGTGGTGGCAGTGGGAGCAGAGCTTCTATCTGTCATTATATAAGACCCTGAGCAGTGGAATATGGTTTTCGATGTACAGCATTTTCTGAGGCGGCGCAAAAGATTTGCAAAGACTATACTGGGACATCATTTTTCGCTGAAAATCAAAACGGCATTTATCTGTTTCGGAAAATCCGAGGAGAAATTGCAGCATAATTCTCAAAGATGTAAAGAACTGAAAGACCAGTCTTGGTGTTGAGACTGCTGTGTTGTTTGCGGGGTGTAGCGTAGAGGGTTCAGCAACTTGTGCTCCACAAAATGGACACAGCCACTGAAAATGGCATCTACGACGTCTAGGGGGGTTCGGCTAAAGCCTTGTGATTCCCAATGTGTGATTTACATCATTGAGCTTATGTCGATCAATGAGATTCGCCATGCAAGCGCGCTGGGCTTAGGGCTTCAGGAACTTTAATCTGCGTGGTACGTAACTCCTCCACCTGTCATGAAAAGTCATGAAGACATGACTTTTGCTCTGGCTATGGTGGGGGTTGTTCAATGATTGTTGGAGGGATTACGATCTTGAAGTGTGCGGGAGCAGATGCCGCAAGGTGAACAGGCTCAATCGCTACTTTTGCATCTGGCCACTATTTAAATGCTTCGCTACATATGTACATCCAGCAGAGACTGGACTTCTTCGGAACGCCATCCTTGCTTGCGGGGCGGCAATGTACTTCACCACGCTTGAACCCAAATCAATCCTCAAACCCTACACCTGAACCTTAAAACCGAAACCCCAAACCGTAATCTTCAAAGCCGAAACCCTAAACTTACCTTAAAACCGAAACCCAACACCTTGGAGCAAAAAACCTTCAGCGAGTCATGATGCACTCGTCAAGAGTCGAGGCTCAGGAAAGGTGTTCTTACAGGTCTAGCTTTGGGTTCAGGTGTAGGGTTTTAGGGTTTAGGTTTTAGGGTGTGGGGTTTAGGGCTTTAGGGTTCTTTACTTGGGGGGTTTAGGGTGTTAGGCTCCATGGGATTGGGGGTTTCAGGGTTTGGGACTAAGCATTTAGTCATCACCGACAACCCGGCAGCTTACCGTGACAAAGGCCGTATGATCATAGGTTGGAGGTCTTGTCTAACATGTTTTGTTTACACGGTAGTTAACCCTTATTTTGGGCCAGGTTAACGGTTAACTTTCGGGCTTGGTTAACCCTTACAAGGGCCAGGCTAACTGTTAAGTCTCGGGCTTGGTTAACCCTTACACGGGTTAGGTTAACTGTTACTTAAGTTTTCGGCTTAGCTAGGCCGAAGTTAAGGGTTAACCGGGGACGAATTGAGGGTTAACTCGGCCGGAAGTTAAGGGTTAACTGGGAACGGATTAGCCTTACAGGTATCTCCTAGCAACACCCCCTCAGAACGTGTTAGAGTAACTGTTAGAGAAGACATACAAATCATAGGTTTGTAAAGTTCTGTTTATGGGGTTGAATAAAGTGCAAAAGGGGCTTAATAAACAATCCCGCTCCGTTCAGGACGAGTCGGGTAGTTGAAGAGGAGGGGTGTATTGAACAGAGTCAATCATCTTGAGGAACTGGTGTAGCCGCGGCGATCGGCAATATCAATGAGCAAAGCAACGAGTCAGAAAACACACAAACTACGAACCTTGCCCACAGCAGGAAAACCTACCTGTAGTGAATACAGCAAAGGAAATCGCGATGCGGAATCCTAAATTTGTGGGTTCTTGTGCTACAAAGCTTCTTGAGGTACTGTGCCGCCCCCGGAAAGGAATAACAAAACTGCGGCACGAGACTCCAAGACAGCCGCGGGCTTCAGGTCTGGTTTGGAAGGCAAGCCAAGGTTTTGACAGCTTTTTGTCAGTCACTTGTTCCCAAACGCCCCATACAAGTTCTCTATCAAGTTCTGCATTGAGAACACTCTTACTACCATGCGCTTCGCTCATAATATAGATCCCACAAGGGACTCGAGCCCAAGATCCTCGCCAACAGCGCAACTGTCACGACAACCCGGATCTATACCCAGATGGTTCTAAAATTGCGAACTTCCGTTCACGGATACAAGTTCCGGTTCCCGTCCCAGACCCCATCCTACCGGCACCTAAAGCCCTATTCACAATGCAGGGCTACCTCCGCGCAAACTTCTTCTAGTCCTAGAGGTCCTAGTCCCAAGCACGCTTTCTCAAGGGCTCGCCTTCCCTCCCACAAAGCAGCTCTAGATACGATATCCAAGCGGCCTCAGACGCACAGAGGGAAGTCAGCAAATGCAGTCGAAGTTAGGGCTGCCGCATGCCAAAATTCCATTTACATCAAGGATTGTAATTTGAAAGCATTGTGACGAGGACCTTCCAAATATCTTAACTAACGACCCCCGTGTCGGGACCCTATAAACCAAAACCAGAATTCCGCTCAAAACTGATATTATGAGGGTTTTACATCCCACATATCCAGCCCAAAACCTCAAACCCCGGCACATCCAGGGAAGTGAGGAACGCAGCGCTCAGCGGCAGCGGCGGCACTCGGCCTTGTGATACTTCCACTCCTCCCGCATCTGGTTCGGCTTTAGGGTATATCGGGTCTTTGTAGCTCAGTTGCTTTGGATCGTGTGCCAGGAATGTACATGCGCGTGTCTTGATAAAAAAACACAAACTGTTGGTTTTTCATTGTGTGTATCGTCTATGTATGCATGTATAAACATATACAAGTATACAAATATTGATTTTTCATGTACTTTAACTTTTTAGAGACAGGAGAAGGACAACATTTTCGTATTCCCGGTGCAAGAGGCCAGTAAACGGCGGCAAACCGATTTGGCTCCCGCAAGTCTCCGCGGCTCAGGCTTAGCTTGGGATCTTACATCTGGGACGATTAGGGCCGTGGAGGTCTGAGCAACAAGTAATCAGTCCTTACAGTATCTTACATACATATGGCATAGTAATATTAGCGCGAAATATTAGTGTTATAGTAATATTAGTATTATAGTATCCGAGTATTACTAATTACTGAAAGGAATTCTGGGACAAGCTACCCTGGGGCTGCTTCGGCTCCCCAACCTAAGCCCGATAACTTAAACCCGAAAATCAAGACCTATGGTTCCTTCGAATTACCATACCCCAAAAACCCTAAACCCTTTTGAACTAGGTCTCTCTGAAGTGCCTCCACCCTAAACCCTAAACCCCTAAACCCTAAACCCAAAACCCTAAACCCAAAAATTACCATAGTTTTGGGAACCTTGGGCTTCGCCGTCCTGCCTCTATCAAACTTCTCGGACTCCGTGCAAGAGGACCCCGAACATCAGATAATTGGGCTTTCAATCTTCTCGTCCGCAAGGTGATGGAAGGAATGACCTTACCCCAAGGGTCCAAAGGACCCAATAATTAGGTACTCGGTTTTAGGATAGTAGTTATGGAGGTTAAGATTTTGGAAAGTATATGATTATTTGGTACTTGGACCCTTGGGGTTATAGTGAAAGCCACGAGCCCCGTGTAGACTCCCAGAAGCCGTAACCCACCAGCCCTACACTCGATGTCCTCACCACTAAACCTCGCCGACCCAGACCCTGAACCCTAAACCTCACGCCAAGCCTCAAGCCTATGATGCATTCTATAGCATATTCTGTTTATATCATATTGTTTTGTATTTTGAATTTACGTATATTATATTATATTATACTGTTGGAAAAGGCCGCAGCCCTAGAGCTGTCCTCCTTCTGGCAGATTTCTGAGCAATAGAAGCGCAGCTTGCAGGCACCGCAGCGTAGGGCATCGGCGAAGTCTCCACAGAAACCGCCTTTGGATTTAGGCTCGGGTTTCGGCGCTCACACTCGGACAGTCCAGGCGAGGCATGTGGTTAGGGTTGTTTTGCCAACTCGTCCGAATCTGCCGAGGTTGTGAGGATCCCGGGCAGCGAACGAACTCTAAGCAGAGAAGCCCAGGAGCAAGTGTCAACCATAGGATGGTTAGAGTTCGTACACCTGCCGGACTCTTGAGACCTAGCAGCTCGCGAGGAAAGAGACAGCTGACTAGCTCGAACAGAATCAAAACCTTAAGTAACCAACCAGCCCTCTCAGACACCCTGCAAGCAGCATTCTATGCACAACATGATGTCTATAACGAGGTTCCTATTTTCACTGCCAGGGGCGTACGTGCAAATCCATATCCACGTGCGGACACGGTGGTGGGGTGGCACCCGACTCGCACATCATCTGAAGCTTGTGGAATTCACTCTTCAAGAGACTTCAAATCCCTTCATGCAGAGTTTCGGCTTCAAGGAACCTCGTTACAATCAAGAACAATCGGCACTCAATGCTGTTGATACAGCAGCGCAGAAATGTAATGAGCAATAATCGGACCAATATTCAAGATTCACCCTACGTCAGACCCTGCATTTTCAACATCGGAGAACCCTGAACTGCAACACCCGGACTAAGCACTGCAGGTGTGCCTGTGTTGCTGTCAATCCCTAAAACCCCATGGCTTTGGACCACTGGTCGACAGAGAACTCCCTCCGTATGAATTGTAGCAGAGATCCCGAGACCGTCATGCTAAGATTACTGATTACTGGGTTTGACCATTACACAAGAACGGTTAGAAATCATACACGCGAATCCGAAGCCCTCGACTCTAATCAATCCTCCTTCCTGGAACCCTGAACCCTAACCCGAAGGCCATGTAAACTAACCCTGCGCCCCAACCAAAACCCTAAACCCCATGTAACCTGAGACGAAATTACGGCAAACAAGTTGCAGATCCGAGGGCCTCAGTCACCAAAACCCTACAAGACCCCTCGCATTGCAGGGCAACTCTGGGAGAAGACTTGAAAGTAGGCAAGATCATCAAGCATTTCGGGGTTTAGGGTGCCCGAAGCTCCCTGAAGCCCTAAATAGGATTTAGGAAGCTATGGCTGGGGATTTAGGTCTTCATAAGGTCTGGAGGGTTTGAGGCGTCAGAGCCATAGGTGTCAAGGTTTGGGATTTCGTGTGCCAATGTCGTAATGTTTCGGATTCAGGAAAGTATGATTCAAGCCTTGTTCTGCTCGACTAAGACCACGACGATGACGTCCTCTACATCTTCCACGGTGACGTTGCCGCTTTTCTCACATCATTTAAACGACAGTAGAGGAAAAGTGTCTTCACATGACAATGAGTGATAGGAAGTCGGTGTAGAGCCTCCGTCAGACTCCGTCAAGGAAAAAGGGAGCTCAAGCCAGTCGCACTACGTACTAGCACTACGTACTAGCCGCTGGAAACCGATAATGGAACTCAATGTGGCATGCTTGAGCTTGAAGTCACGCCCTCTCTCTCTCGCTCTCTCTCTCTCTCCCTCTCTCTCTCGGCACAGCTTGTGGGCTTTACGTGTGCAGGATCTTGAAAGACTAGGGCAAGGTTTCGGATCTAGGGAGCTTACCTAGACAATCAAACTGATGCCCTGCTGTCGGGGGTAGTTACATCGGAGAAAAGTGTTTAGAATATCGACCAAGCCCAAGCTCCAGAGCGGAACATGGGGTGCAGGCCAATAACGCAGGGTCTGCTGCCCGATCTTGACTGTTCTTCTTGCAGAGCCCCTGTCCCGCCACTTCCCTCATGTGTTGACAAGCCAGAGCCTGCAAACCGAGGGACCCCAGCCCAAATTCACAACCCCCAAGTGCCTAATAATATAGGGGCCCCAATAATTACCTATACTATTTTGGGGGGCTCCTTATTATAAGTATAGTATAATGGGCCCCAAAACCCTATTCTAATTATTAAGGCCCCTATATTACCTTATCCTCGAAGCCGCTCTGACCCTGGGGAATCGAATGCACGAACGTCCGCCAGACTTAGCCCACCCCCGGCTGGACTTGGCTACTGAGTATACCATAACATACTTATACTAGAATATACGATAATACACTATAACATACTATAATGTACTATAATACAAACAAGCCCAGCAGCAGGAGATGCAAGCATGGGCATTGGCACCCCACAAGGCATCGTGCCAGTAAGGACCTCGAGCGCCCAAGCACTTTACTCTCGGAACAGTAGCATTTTCATTTTGGGTTTTGTCTTGTTTTAGGGTTTAGGGTTTTGGGGTTTAGGGCTGCAGCGTGAAAATTGAGGTTAGGGTTTAAAGCTCGGGACCCGCGGCTATCAGGTTTGACCCTAAACTTTACTTAAACCCACTCGTCGTTGAGCTCAGGACGACTGGTGGTACTCTGTTTGTATGATGGCGTTGCGAGATAACCATGGCAACTACGATAGACGACTAGCATTACTCCCACTCCCACCCACCATCTGCTGGTCGGGGCAATTATTACGCCAATGTCTTCAGTCATGACTCTTACTGTTGTTGTTGTTGTTGTTGCTGCTGCTGCACTTAAACCACGGTCTAGGCTGTGAAGTGCTTACATCAAACTGTCAAGAAACATCACAGTTGAGTCAGTTGAGATCTTGCAGCGGGCAAGAGGCACGCGTCTGGGCCATCGGGAGGAGCGGCGCAACCTCGATCGCCAAAGGCGACCGTAACTTGCTTGCCCAGGCCGCAAGAAAAGTTGAAGGGTTGTAAACGATCAGAAAACTACCGAGTGTAGCAAGAGTTGCTAAAATCCAGCGAGTTCAAGAGCTCAGATTTGGGAAAGAAGGGCATTCAGGGCTACTCAGGATCTACGGTTTGGAAGGGTTAGGGTAGGCTTCTTTCTTTTAGAGTTTAGGGCTGAGAGCCTGGAGTCAGTTGAGTCTAGGATTTAAAGGTCCGGGCGTGCGGTACTTGGAAGGGCGTTGGAACGTTGGGGGTTCTTCGGGCCGTAACCCCCAACCCCGCCCTTCGACCCCAACCCCCGATCTGAATTCGAAACCCCAGACTCCAAACTCCTACACCGCAAATTTAAATCTAAAGCCCTGTTTGCATCCAGCCTGCAACAGCCTCTGCTGGGACCTAATGCTACAGCGCAATGACAGTAGCAATGACATTCCAAAAGTCGTGAGACCAACGATCCTAACAACAATGTCAACAACGATAGCCCCATGAAAAATAATGATGCAAGCAACAATCATACCAACAAACGGCAGCTCTGGTAATAATACCACCAGCAGCAATAACAATAACAATGGCAAAACACTGAGAATAGCAATGACGATGGCTAGTTACAACGTTTACAATTACACTGACTACAACTTACAGTGGCCACACCTAAAAGCCGAATCTCTCTTCGAAAACCAGGCCAAAAAAGCTCCAACTTTCTGACATAACATACCAAAAGGTGAAACGTTCTCCGTTTGGTGAAGTCAGTAAGAATGCCGACGCCCATTGATCAGAACACTTGGCCCACAATCCTAAAACAAAAAACGCTACCGGAGTAAACATCTCGAAAGATAAATAAGCCAAGTCTAGTGCACAAGGACGTCTTTGGAGGTTTAAGATCTCCGGGTTTGCATTTGAGGTTCAGGGCTGAACGATTTAGGGCTTGGATGCACAGGGTTTGGGGTAGGATGTAGGGTGTTAAGGGTCCCAGAATCAGGAGTCATGATCAGAAAGACTTAGAGTGCAAGAGGCCTCCGAGGCAATAGTAGTAGCAACCGATCCTTGGATGGCGGTGCTGCTGCAAGTGAAGAGACCGGGGAGCATGCTAGAATTCTTCAAAAAGGAGGGTTTCGGATAGTTCGAAAGACCCGGTAAACTTCTTGTGAGCCATATAGTGAGCCATGAAAGCCAGTAACAAGGCAAATATGGGGCCAACCAGAAAACCTCCATGTGATGATAGGGCTACCTTTCATTCCGCTGTGAAGCTAGCACCAAGCTATCCCTTTAACCCGAAAACGCTCGACAGAGAGAAAGAGTGAAGTCTTGCTCAATACATTCACCGTAGACCTGCTGCCGAAGATCGTGGAAGCAGGCGGCCCGCAACAACGGATCTAAAGTAGAAGCGCCAGAGCCCTAGAACCCTAAAGCTGTCGAAACTTGAACCCCGAATTAAAACCCTATTCCCCAAGCTCTAAAGGCATGTTGTCGCACCGACTCCTGACAGAAAAGAAGCAGCGTGCAGCCCTGATTCGACATGGGCTCGCCGTTGCCCTCGAACCTGGACTGCGGGGGTGAAAAGGTCCCTGGGGCTTGAGAGTGTAGAAGGGGCATTGAGAAGTAGATAGAAAAAGTCGGGTACTGTAGCACGGTCTTCATGATAAGAACAAAGGTCATGGGTACATGGTGTACAAGACTAGAGACTCTACTGTTATAACCGGAACATCGTTTGCCCAAGCTTGCCCCTGGAGCAGAACGTACTGCCACCTTCGTCAATGGGGTTGCAGGTGGGACTTGGGGTCTATAGTCACACCGCCCTGCAAACTTCGGTGTTTGCTCTTGACCGAGGCCGACATGTGACACCGATACCCCAAACCGCTTTGCTCCTTCCCTAAACCCGAAACCACAAAGCTCCACATCGGCACAACCGGAATGCGAGTGGAGAGCTTCTAGATCCTTGATCCGCAGTCTGACGGCGAAGCATCTCTTTGAGGCCGCTGCGCTCAAGGTCTTCGGGGTTGTAGGATTTAGGGGCTGGTTGTGGAAACTCCGTGAGTTCAGGGCTTCGAAGTGCCACCGCGCCGCATCCTCGTCAACACACGATCCCACCTGGGCCACTGAGCACAGAGACAAGTATGGTGAGTTTTGGGATGTGAATACGGTACTAATACTTGAGGGCGTCAGGTTTTGGGTTGCAGAGGTATAGTCCAAGGCCACGGTCATATAGACTCGAAACACAAAGGATTAAATTAAACTGGTCCATAGAGAATCACTCAAGTATACACCCAAAAACCCTGCCTTAAGCATTAAGGGCCAAGCAACATCGTCGCAAGTGTCGAGGGCCCAGCCAAGCTTTAAAATGCAAAGCCGCAAATCCTGGAGCCGTGATTCAGCCCTGAACCAGACCCAAGAACCTAAACCTACAAACCCTAAACTAACCGCTAAATCCCAAAACAAACCCTGCACCCTTACAACCTTGAAGGCTGTAAGGCTCTCATACTCTTGAATTCCTCCAAGGAGCTCTGCTGTGGCGTCCAGCCACCACCGTGGCGTCGGCTCCCCATCGATCCTTGCAAGGGCTTTTTTAGGGGGTGCAGGTTTTGGGGTCGGGGTTCTCCGCGGCTTGTATAGGTAAGTATTTCGACCCTTGAGCCTGTATGGGATAAACTCTAATGCTGCCGAAAAGCACCGTCTCATCCTCAACGTCAGCATAGGCACAGGGGGGCAGCATGTGCAGCTCGTTGGCAGTCTCGCTGCAAAGCTCCCTGCAGAATGTCCACTTCTAGATGCTTTCGGCGGTGCTGTTATATATTACCTACAAGGAAGGTATTGGGCTTTGTAACTCAGGGCTAGGGAGCTTTTGACTCTCGCAACTCGCTCAACGCAGGAATGGCTTAGGGAATTTGGATTGCTAAGTTTGCGTGTTTTGGGCCTTATGGGTCGATGAGAAGCTACCAGAGCAGGGTTTGGGGGCTCACTACACTATAGTTATAATAGGCAGCCCTAAAATGATATAGGTAATAAGTAAGAAGTAAGGCCCCTTCTCGTATGCCAGGAGAGAAACAGAAACCTTGGCCTCATACCGGGGCTCGGGACTCGAGAGCCTGATGCCTAAACGCAAACGTCATGTAGCACTACCTTAACCTAACAAAAAACCTACTTTTTTGTAGGGTCCCTATAATTCCATATTAGAGTTTATAATAAGAACCTACAAAAAAGTAGGGTTTGGGAGGTTAAGGTATGTACCATGCTTGGAGTTTGATCTGTTCGGAGCTAGTGTTTCATGCGACGCGGGCAAACCCTAAACCAGAAGTCAACTCTACATCTTGAACCCTGCGCACAATTTTTGAACCTTCGAAATCTATAAACGCGATCCCAAATCCGAAAGTCGGTTGGCGGGCACTTTGCTTTCAACGGTTTCGTGTGGGACCTTTGCAGAGGATCCGGATCCCCGTGGGACATAGGATTTAGGTTCGGTTGAAGCTCGGGATTCAGAGTCTTTGCCGTGATTTTCTTGCCGCACCGTTCCCAGCTCGGCCTGCACATGAGCCTTGGCCATTGCGTTATTAGGAGCTCGAGGGCTTCCCGGGTTTAGGTGAGCAGCTCTTAAGTTAAGGGATCTTGAGGGATTCTGGGCGCGACTGCATAATCACTGGACGGTCATGAGACGGTATCACTACGGAACCCCACCTCAGATCATGCGGGCTGCAGGGCTGAAGGCTTCGGAGTGTGGGGACTTTGAGGTTTAGACTTACCTTTCTTACGGCTCGGTCTTCCGGGCTTTGCTTGGAGGATGAGGTGGGGGTAGTAATGTTTCATTACAGGTGAGAGTACCTTGCCATCGAAGACCCAAAGCTCCCTGAATCCTTCTAATGCATGTTTGGGATGTCGAAGAGGGTGGTAATCAATCAAGGCCTTCGACAGAGCTGCGTTTGTGTAGGAGTTGCGCAACAAAAAGCTTGCTATGATTGTTGAGCCTCCAAAACTGCTGACGAACACTCCGCTAAGCGCTAGACCTTAAGCCATTGACTGATCCAACTCCAACTGCAGAGCACGAAGCAGGGCAAAGCGCGACCGTGACTGCATCTTCGCAGAACCCGTCCGGAGACATTTGCCTGGGCTTCTTGGTATTGACGGTATGGTTTCAAGGTTGAGGTGTCTCGGGATATGCTTGTCTGCCTCTTGTCTGCCTAGCAGGAGTTCGGCACTTTCAGGGGCAAAGGGGGGGTAGGGCGTAGGGTTGTGAGACCGCCGACGGCTGGATTGACGATGGGTGTGTAGGAGGACATCAGGTCCGCTGAGGATTCAACAATCAGGGGTCACCTGCCTGCATTGTCTCAGGACCGGAAAGTGTCGCGGCTTCAAACACAGTCTTTCTGATCGCTTCGACCCTGGGTCTGCAAATTGTCCCGCAAGTCAACTTGCTACGTATGCCCAATGCCAAGGCACCCGGAATCCCCTTCCGTTCCCTGCTGAGTAACACAAGCCCAGAGGGCATTGGGAAAGAGATTCTACAGTTGTTCTCTCACGGTCTAGGATTTGGAAGTTTGGAAGCTTGAGGTTCAGGGTCAACATAGGGGTAACACTGGACAGGACTTATGTAAAGCTGTGATCCACGCAGTCGGTGGCTGGTACTTGAAGTGTCCTATTTAAAAAAATCCTATAACCGATCATTACGGGGATTTCGGGGCTTGGGGTATTGAGGTCTTGCCACTGGGCATAGGTTGCACTTTCGGGGACCCCTTAAGACAAGAGCACAAAGTCGCAGCCGACAGGCACATTCGCTGGCTTTCAAGTCTGGCAACAGTTTCGCCCCACCTGTCGCGCGATCCGAAAACATAAAAAGGCACACAACGGAAAGGGCACAGCATCATTTCTGAAAACAAAAAGTTGCAAGTGTAACATTGCAAGCAATGGATACAAAAGCAGCAGTACATCTTCAAGCCGAAGAACATTGAATTTACTTGTTTAGCATCCTTACAGGATCATGCACGTTTATGTCCCTCAGCAGTACCTCTTGGAATAGCTCCAAAAGCCATGAAACCGCCCATTATGTGCCTGTAGTGGCCCACACGGGGGGCGCAGGACTGGAAGTCTGAAAAGTTAAGGATGGCACCTGAGACGAAAACAGAAGACTTGGAGCTTGATATCAGATTATCTCATTTTGTATTGTATCATAGTATATTCTGCATTATATAATATATATTATTCTATACCATATATTGTGTAGTGTATAATATATATATATATATATATCCAACCACAGCCAATCAATACGTATAAATAAAAATACTCTATATATATAGCATACACATGTTTATGTACGTATATGTATATATATATAGTGCCCTAGCTGGATCGTCTCACAGATTGAACAGGTCCAGGCGCAAAGGCAACATACATGTCAGCAGGAACACCTTCACTCTCGAAGCCCAAGTTAAAGTAAAAGAATTTGGGATCTAAGCTTCCGGGGCATGTTGCCCTAAGCCCGAAGCTCTAACCCGAGCTCGTGGCAAAACCCTGGCCCCTGCTCCTCTGAAAGCCCTTGCTCCTTGCAGCAGAAGCAGCTCCACCACAGCTGAAACTCGCCAATCAAATGCCTCGCCGGGGCTTCTTGGGTCTAAAGCTTATAACGCTTAGCGTAGGGGCGTGGCTAATCAGACATTAGACTAGGGGTTTGCGGTTGCTGCAACTGTCTGTGCCCTATACATGTGTATATATATATATAAAGATATATTATGTTTGTTATGCAGTAGTTGGAAGTAGTAGGCCCCAAACACTCAACCAGAACTCAGGCTTACATAAAAGGTCCCACGAATCGCCGCGCTGAACCGACAGGTGCTGCATAATCCACCCTAAACCCGGTCCTGAACCCTAAGCCCGAAGTCCTCAACTCTATGTAGGGACCTTAATATTTAGAATAGGGTTTTGGGGCCCAATATACTATATCCAAAATAGAACCTTCGACGAGAAAGATCAGAAAGTAAGCACCGAACTCCCAGCGACCGAGTAACAGGAGACCACCGCGCAGCATTTTGAAGTCGTCCACCTTCCCAACGAAGAGAATAGGGTTTAGGGCTTAGGGTGAATAGGGCTCCCATTATGGTGGTTCCTTTAAGGATTACTTGCTGAGGGCTTCCTTTCTGCTTGAGCCGGGGGCTTTAGATCTCGGTCATTGATAGAAGAGTTTATGACGAGACTAAGGTTTTGTGGTACGCTGTACCGTGTGTTTGCAAGTGGTGACTGCTGCTCCCTTGGAGTGTGGAACGGAGGTTTCAGCAAGCGAAGCCTGAACAGGAGGTCTTGTCAAACGTCCAGTGCTTAACACTGCCGAGACACTGGATACATGGCCATCGCATAAAGCTCCTTGCGGTTTGGGCACCCCGCTTAACCCCACGAGCATAATCTGAACTCCTTTGGTTGAACTGTGGGATTTGGCGCTCTTTGAATAACGACTACTTCCGATTCTGCCTTTTACTACCCCCAAGAATATACCTGAAGGGTCCAAGAGAAACCCACAAGCCTATGCTCGGAATGGGTAGCTTGATAACTCCACGCCATTATCTAAAGTACCTTGTTTCAGGGTGTTCTAAAGCATATAGGGGCTCCACAAAAACAGACTTAAGTGACCTTCCAGAGGCCAGAATGCTACCCGAGATTACGGACTGTTCTGGGCTGGGGCCTTAGAGACCTGAAGCCACGACCTTGAGGTCGTCAACCTCGAGTCGAAGACAAGAGCACCGTACAAACGCAAGCTGGAGCTCCAAAAAGGCCCTAAATCCTACGGTATACGTTACTGTTACTCCTGAAATAATCCTTGTGACAAGTAAAGAAGCGCTCCCAGCCCGCTAACCCTGAGACAACCCTAAGCCAATTGCCAGCTACACGCTGCACGAAAACAGGTACCGATGACGCACTCCGGGAACGAAACTAATTCTTTAGGAATCTACACCCTTGCCCCAACCCGAGAAAGCCCTAGAATCCTGGGGCCTTACATCCCAGACTTGGGCGACCTTTACATCCCTCTGAAATCCTCAGAAAAATGTTGTAAATACGACCCTCTTACTGATCCAGTGTGATGGTACATATAATGAAGTATCTCAATGGCCTACCTAAGGAAAGCCGTCAACCCAGCACCGAGGAGCCATCGCGAGGCTTGCAGGGTCGTAGTACTCGCAGGTGACGGTTCCTTCCACACGCACTTATGTATGGGCCTGAACCCTAATCTAATTTCCAGGAGCCTTATTCAGAACTAAGAACTCTGCCGTATCTGGGATGTCGTGGGCAAGTTCCTTCGTCAAAATCCGGTGCTGCTTCGCCAGGTTTATAAGGCTAAGGAAAGCCAAACCCGAGAATCCTGTTCCGCTTGTAGTTTTTCGGACCCACAAGACCATGTTTAAGATATTCCGGCATGCTCTCAAAGCCCTCAACCCCAAACCCTCATGTCGAAACATTCCGAGTTCCTGCCACTAAACCCGGCAATGCCTCAACCATCAATATCGAGCCAGCAAGTGCTTTCAAGCCCTGTAAAAGAGCCCCTTAACATCACCACCGTGTCTAGGGGAAGATCTAGTGTCATCATACAGTACTGTCACTATTTTTTTTTGCAGTGCTTCTGCGCTCGCTTGGGCCGGGTCCCACCTGCGCGTCCCTGGGAGCCGGCCTGCTCGCGCTCCTGTGGGGTGATGCTCGCCTGGCAAGGAGCTTAATTAACAACAACGCAGGGGTCTAGCAGGGCTCTACAGGGTTTCACAATGGCTCCAAACAAGCTTAGGGTTTGAGTAGCATCAGGCTTAAACTTACATTCAGTTTAAAGTTTGGGCATTGACTTGGAGGGTTGATGGGTAGTTCTCCAGCAAGCTTGTTCTCACCTTGCTTAACGTATCTCAGTTGTAGAAACTGGTTGAATTCAACGTAGTAACTTACAAAGATGCCTTTTTTTCCACGTGACAGGTCGAGCTGACGGCCATTATCCACCTCAGCCAGAGACACCCACACTATACCCAACCGCTGCGTCCCAATGCAAGGTGCGGTAGCATGTGACGCAGAGTATGCAAACTATTGTAGGTATAAACGTAGGCTTCGGCTACGGCATGGTTTTGACGATGGCAGCTGGTGAAGAAATGTGCAAGCCTGTCAAGCCAGTTTCGGCCCTTGCATGGTACGCTAGACCCCAAACAAAGGGGTTTCTTTCCTAAGCAAGCTCCAACGCATTGAGTACAAAAAAAATGCCCAACAATTTAAAGCTGCCTTCCGCTGGTTAGCAATTCTAAAGTAGTTGTGGCGGTATCTGTGAACTTGAAAAAAGTCTTTCTTGGAGCTACAGGGCTTTAAGGGAGTCGGCTGGACGGCTCAGACACTCCCGTTGTCTTGCTGACCTCATCTGCGAGCGGATCTTGCCACCGGATTCGAAGCTCCTGTCAAAAGGGGGCGTTGCACATCAGAGGCTTTTGATACCTCGACGATGCCAGAACTGCCGACTCAAGATTCGAGTTTAGGGCCGCTTGGGGTGTTTTGTTTATGTACCGAGAGCCCATATTATGTATGGTATTTGAGGTAAATTTGTAAATGGGAACATACTGGAATAAGTTGGAACCCAATGCACAGTACAACGAACCCTAGTTCGGAATTGAAGCCCTAAACCCCCAAGAACGCCATCCTCAAGAAACTCCTCAATTCCTAACATCTTCCCACTGATGCGAGCCTTCGTGCAGCATGGGCTAGGCCCTAGCCTTTGAAGGCTTTAGATCTTAAGCGCAGCTGATTCAGCAGCACCCATAAAGCCCGAATAGTCGAACCCAACATCCTACAATCCTCAACCCTAGCCCATTTTCCCAGCACATCTCAATCCTAAGGCTTGGCATTTTCAGCACTTCCGGAGGTGCTGCGACGCATCTCGCATGCCAACCACCCAAGCCCGAAGCGTGCTACCCTCAGAAGCTTGCTATACTATCTGAGATTAGGCACTGGCATTTCTTTGTTGACCCCTCGGAGCATACACCAACACCCAAAGCGACAAAAATTACTCTAAACTTCTCTGCCCTGACATGCTTCTGGCGGTTCACTAGTTTGTCGCCAGCGGTTCTGCCGTGTGCGGTTTTGTCTAGGTCGTGGATACCATCGGCATCCAAAGAAGTTCTGGGACCCCCAAGCCTCGTGTGTGCACAGCTTCGACTTTGCTTCCTATGGCACAAGACCTTAGGGCGTAAAAGGCGTAAAAGGCGCTGCACACCACACTTCCTGCAAAGGGAGCCATGAGGGTGTCCGCACGTCCGCGAGCTTCGCCCACTGATGTACAGATTGCTCGCCCTATGGATTGTTCGTGTGTAAGTTCAACAACTTGCCACATCAGCCACCCTCCACGTGTATGGAACAGGTAATAGGTTCCAAAATCAGGATTGAGGGATCCAGGTTGTAGGTGGGCCGTGGCTTAGGGCAGTTGTACTGCTTTGATAGCGGGGTTATCCATAATCGTACAGGCAATGCCAAAACAACTCCGATAGTGGCAGCATTCGTTGAACATACATGTGCAAGGCTGAACAACACTACAAGAGGAAACGCATTGGCATTTCAATTTCTTTGCAGAAACAGTACACCTCGGCACATCGATGGTGAGACCAGTTCCTGATAGCTTGGGCAGCCGTATTGTGATGATAAACCATGGTCCCCGACATGGAACCACCAACAGCACTTGCCAGTCGACCGTCTTCATCTACGGCAGGGGTGGGTCCAAATTTCGCAATTCCGACTCACACTCCGATTCCGATCACCACATCTTTGCGCCAGTCACATGTGTAAATCAGCTTCCGAAGGTCAACAGCAAGTCCGCAACCTCGTCGTGTCCCAAAGAAGATGCCCAGGCGAATGCAGTTTTACCGTGTTTGTCCACGGAGCTAATGGCTGCACGGGCATTCAACAGCAAGTGCACACTGTCGATGTTGTCGTTTATGGCCGCATCGATTAGAGCAGTGCTGTCCGACCCCACCGCGTCCGGTGAGGCACGGGCTCCCAAGAGCAAACTCACAATCCGAGTGTGACCCTTCGCAGATGCCCACATGAGAGCGGTGCTGCCATGTTGTTGAATCTTGTCCGTGGACGCCTTTGCTGCTAGGAGCACCTCCACCACCTCCAGGTGATGGGCGATGCATGCCGAAATGAGAGGAGTAGTACCATGCACATCTTGCCAATCCTTGTCAAGCCCCGCCCCTAGCAGCAATGCTACGATCTCAGCATGACCATGTTCGGCTGCAAGGTTGAGAGCTGTCTTTCGACTATGGTCCTGGGAATTCAACTTGGCTCCAGCTTCCAAGAGCAAGCAGAATATCTCAATGTGGCCGCTAGCAGACGCCAACCGGAGCGATGTGTTGCCGTGAGGGTCGCTACATTCCATACTCGCACCAGCTTTAACCAATAACCGTACAGCAGACAACGCAGAGTTCCCGACGGCTTCAACAAGTTCGAGAGACAGTACAGTATCGTCTGTGCAGGTCTTTGCAACCAGTTCCACATCCAGAGGGAGACTGAGACTCTTGAACACCGACAGGAGATCATCATTCAAGTCCTTCCTCGCTGCGCCATGGATGCGGAACAGATGCTGGAAGCATGCGGGCAAACCGTATGTCGAGCAAAGGTACCGCTTCAGAGTTCGCACGTCTCTCAGCTGCGACAGAGGCACACAGGCCAGCTCTTGCCCCGAAACACTCCAAACACGAAGCATGGCCTGGTGGGGCTAAGGCGATACGCAGACAACATGCACGTGTCCAGACATCCGTAGAGGGAAGTACATACACACATACACACAAAACAACGTTCAACCGTTCAACCAGGCAAGAATGGGCTACACATATGTACGTAGCCGTACATACCTGCATACGTAAGCGTAAGCCACATAAGTATGAACAAGTACTAAATAAAGGAGTATTATATATATATATATGTATATATATACAGCACAATATCAATATCAGATTTATGTACTCATGTTTCTTGCATGTATGACTTCATAGTTACAGTTTAAAGTGCTCAGTTCTCACGGTCCAACCCAAACCGAGCTTTGAGCCCGCGGTTGCTGGAGCTTTGGCCTGGTTGACTTAGGGTGCTGTACGTAGACAGGTAGGAATCGAAGGCTTTTCGTACTTATGCATACTCCATACTACAGTCTTTCAGGCTTTGGGCTGATGGCTTAGGGCTGGGGCTTGGGGTTTTGAAGTTTAGGGCTTGTGCATGAGGGTCAGCAGTGTTCGAATCTTGTAGGACTTGTGCATGAGAGCCTTTGTTGAGGTTTCCCAGAACCAACAGAATTTCTCTACATGTGGATTTTTGGAGAGTGTGACAATGCAACACAGTCCCGACATGATCCCTGCCTGAAGCTACTTGACGAAACGTGGAAGTTATAGACGGTGTGGTTTATGAGTACGCGGCTTGCAGCCGGCCTTGCATAAAGCCTGTGCTTACGAAGTTCCCCTTCAAGTTCAAACTAACATACGAGACCCTTGCAGGACCGTTGACAATAAGAGAACCATCATGCAGCCCTTATCATAGAAGCTTGTCCTTTAATAATTTAAGTACCCTTATATAAGCCATGCACCCGCCGCTTCTGCCTTTGAAAAGGAGCCACACTCATACGACCGACGGGGAGTTTCTGAGGCGGAGCAATCCTGAAAGAAGCCCTTGGAATAAACCTCACAGCAAGCCTGACAGGAAGGCTTCAAGGAACCCTTAAAAGACATGCCCTGACAGGAACACTGAAACGAACGCTTATAACATCTTATACTAGGGTTTCGGGTTTAGGAACACGGAAACGGACCATAACGAACCCTTATAATATCTTATATTGGGGTTTCGGGTTTGGGTTTACCGCTCCGTTCTCGGCGGCAAGTCCACGGTGCGGGGCGCGCGGTGGGGCCGATCGAAGGCGAGGATCTCGGAGCGATGCTGCTTTCTCATACCCTAAACCCTAAACCACTAAACGCTTTGATGGCCCTAAACGCTTTGAAGGGTTTTGGGCTTGCAGGGTCTAAACAGGCCAGGAGTTAGCGACTTGCATTGTTAGAGGGGTCCATTCTGCAGAGTGTGATGTAGAGACTAGCCGCGGATTTTCTTCGTAACTTTTCCGACAGGGCGCCCAATCAACTAAACATCTCCACGCTGCATCGACTTCGCAATAAATAGCAACCGCCCAGTGCACTGTTGCCCTCACCAAATAGAACCTGTGGAAGCCCCTGTAATACCACAGACCCCATATGCAATCCTAAAAAGATTTACGTGCCGGTTCCTCCACAGATCGCAAGTGCAGATGGAAGGTTCCCGAAAGGCATGCAGAGATATGTCGTAGAGTGTAGATTTTCGGGTCTTGGTTCTGTAGAGGTTTGAAGGGGTAGATCATCGGGTTAGGGAATAGGGGATTTGGGCTGATGATTATTGGTCTAACTCTAGCCCATGTAAGTCCCTCACCTCAAACATCTCGGGCGAACCCTCAGTTCTACACTCTGAAAAGCTTAGTTCGGGGGCTGCAAAAGGGCTTCTTAAGGAATCCTAGCAGCCCTAGCTATGATGAGGGCTTTGATTCAAGGCTTAGTTTAAGATGTATCAGGGGGACGTGGTGGGGGGGGGGTGGGGGGGGGTAGATTTGCGATGCTGGCGTAGGGCCCCCTCCCCCCAACGGCACACTAGACCCTAGAACCTTGGAGCAGAACCCAACAAGTTACGAGAAATGCACAACCTCGACCTAAAGCTCTGCTCCACCTTTAAAAAAAGCACACACACACAAAAAAAAAACGGTTCACTAAAGTTAGAAACCTTAAACATCAACGGAAAGCCCTAAAGCCTGGAGGAGCAAAGCATTGAAATCGACCCAGGATCCACTTTCAGAGCCCTGGTCGGCACGCTCAGGTGGCGGAAGAGACCTCAAAACAGGAGCCACCCTAAACCCTAAACAGCTTTGGGGGTTTCAACCTTGAGGTTTCAGGGTCTACAGTATTTGTGACGGCTTTAAGGGTTCGATGTTTGGCGTTCAGTCTTGCAGCGTTTCTGTTTTCAAGTCAAGCTGTAAGGTTTGCATACGTCATGTAGGAGGGGTGTCCTGGACCCAATGTAACAGTCACCGTCTCTGGCACCAGGGTCAACTGTACCCGGGGCATCCTAAACCACATGTCTTGCAATTCAGGGTTTGAGGCTGATGCGGTGTCCGGGCTGTCGGTGGTTCATTTTGAATCGCATGGGTCTTGGGCACCACACCTCCAAATCTTGTTGGAAGGACCATGGGAATTGCAAGTAATCGATTGCCACTTATCGGCTACTTGCAGTTGCAATCTCTTGCTAAGCCTCATCATGCTGCGTGCGCTCGCCATGAACCCTCCCCCCCGTGCCCTCAACGTCGACTGCAACATAGCCACACAGCAGCCGGTCGCGGCGAGCTGGCCACACGCAGTGCATGCCTTAGATTCAGAACGCTCCCACAAGCTCTACCTGCTGTTGCTCCAACTACCTAGCATCTCGGGAGACGTACACACCCTGGAAACAGTGAAGGGGTCAGAACTTGCACTGTTATATGATGCTATAGATACCTGACACTAGTCAGGGTGCGGTCTTCAACAACCGAGTGCAGGCCAAATGTGGCCTGTGAAGCCTACGGTACAGCTCAGCACAGGCCTTCTCAAAAGCAGATGCGGAAAAAGTTTGGGAAGCTTTCCGGGCAAGCGCTTTGGAAACGCACTCCTCAAGTCTCAGCATCACACCCTGAAACTAACATAGGCATTTTGCTGCTCCTTGGAGGGAAATAATTCTGGAAGGTTGTGCTATGGGAAACAAAGGCGAAGGCACAGAGCGGACTGGTCGGGCATCGCAGGGGTTGGAATTGAAGCAGCGACCTCGACCACTCTCGGGAGGATGGGTAAGGTACGGGATTCCGAATCGCTTCAGTTCGGGCGTAGAGGTGTGGACTTTTGGATAACGTATTCACGGAGATGGTCGCAGAGTCAGAAGATACAGGAGATTAGACCAACAAACATTGAGGGTCGATGTAGGCATCTGTTAATTGGCAGTCCCGTCATATCACGCAGAAGCACCCAAAACTATACACTCACGTGACTCACCAATGTTCCTATGGGGAGGAAGCCCTACATACACTCACCGGCACCCTTTCAGATGTAAGCCTACTTCAAGTGCAAGATGCCCTTATGGAGCCATTCCCAGGCCCCTGTTCCAACCCTCATGTGCTTCTGAAAACACCAACCCCAACTTCAAGTAATGTGCGGCCCTCAACAGGCAGATATGCTTATATCAGGGAGCCCGGTAGCGTGTAACATAACTGCCTTTTCATTCATGGCCCTAGACAGCCTGAGTAAAAACATAAAATCCCCCGAAACCCTACAAAACCCTTAGGACACGACCCTGAGCCCCTCTTCGAGGAGTTACAGCTTGGAACTCGATCTCGGCCAGGTTCGTGGAGGCCGTGCTGTCAGTTTTCTTGAGGATTTCGAAACGGCGGCTGCAGTGTCTAATGCAGAGGTCTTAGGATCCAAAGGGCTCTTACAGAGTATCTGATTCTGAAGGGTCTTAGGAATTTAGGGCCTTGGGGTGTATTAGTCTTACAGCTGGGAACGGCCGGGGACTTAAGCGCTTATCACATTGGGTGATAAACGCAACACACACATAAACCCAAACCCTAGACTCGAAGTTAAGCTTAAGAGAATGGCAAGACTCATCAGAAAATACAGCCACCCACAAAGATCTGCCGTCAGCCGAGGAACCCTCGCCGAGCCGTCTCCAAATCATCAATCGACGCCTCATGCTCTTATGCTAAAAGGATTAGGTAGGACTTCATAGACTTCATAGCCCGACTTGAGGTGCCCGTTGCTCTGGTTTCGACTCGCACACTCGCAGTGTTGCTCTAGTTTAGGGTTTAGGGCATCGGGATTCCCATCGAAGGTGTAGGTGTCCGCTGCTATGCGACTCTCAGGCAGCTCTTGTGTGGCACTCCAAACTCAGCCTAAAGCTGCAACGGGTATCATGCTTGAAGCTGGTTTTAGCTTGCTTATAGTTCCAAGCCTTTACATCGCATATTTCTTGAGCAGACTCTTTGACGTAGGGGTTTTCAACTTCAAGCTGGACCTGGCACTCTGAGCCCTTGGACAGCAGGAAAAGATCCGGATATCCCCATTCTCCGTGTTCCATACATGATATACCATATATCTGGATATATGAGGGTCTAACATAACCCCGACGAATCACGTCTGAATTCCAGGGCACCACGGGGGTCTCCGGCTGATATAGCGGCCGCCACTCCTTGCCCATCACCGGGGAAAGGGGAAAGGGAACCAACAACGCTTAATGTTTTCCCCTCTCGCATGGCTAGGGATCAATGCACACAGGCGAGGCTGATTTGGTTTCATTGCCAGATGCTGCTACCACAGGCAAAGTTCGAAGCTATACAAAGGATGAGCAGGCAGTGGTTTAGGGCTTACACCTTCTGGTGAACCCGGGCCAAACCAGAAATCCTGAACCTCCATGTGACGAAGCCCAAAACCCCAGGCCGAGGTTGGTCTGCCTATTCTCGAGACTGCCAGGGGTTGGAGCAGGCAACAACAGACACCTTACCCTGATAGAATCCTCAGAAAGCCCTCCCTACAAAACCTTATCTTATGAATCCCATAAAACCTGATGCTGGATTACGTAGTCCGAAATTCCCGGGACCCGCATAGCTCGCAAGCCTTATGTCGCTGAGACTCCAAACATCCTTTAGAAAGCCCGCAATCCCCGGCTTGGTATGTTAGAAGGGAGTTTGGAAGTTCCTTTAAGCACAAATCATGCTGGGGAACTGAAGGTCATACGAGCATTAACTATCATGCAGGCCTGCAGTTTACATCAGTTTACTCTGTTCTCGCTTTTTTGCGGAGCTTCTACCGTGAAGGACTTCGACACGGCGGCGCGGACGATGCCCAAGTTGGAATCCTCAGAAGAACAGCTTCTGATATACGTGTTTGAGTGTGTGTCTGTGTGTTCTAGGTGCTTTCTAAATTAAGTCTATAAGTCCATTTTCAACCAAGTACAACCTGATGCGGCTCATGGCATATGTTGATTTAACTGGGGCCTTCAGTTGTTGAAGGTATAATCACACAGGTTCAACTGCTTCTGCTCCCGTATCGAGAGCCCATGAGATCGCAGGGTTGCTCACCAGAAGGTCGGCAACTTATATGCCCTGGGCGGGTACTTGTACGAGACAGGTTCATTGCGCGACAAGTACAGTATCGATAGCCTGGTACAAAGTACCGCTTTTGGGGTTTAGGGCTCACGATAGCTGAGGTCACATGATCTTCTGCGCTGAGAACAACGGTGCAGAAAAGCGTTTTTGGCTCGGCACAGCCTTTAGAACGACTACTCTTAGTCCGTGTCTAACCCGAACTGACTAAACTCAAGGTCAATCATCAGCGCGAAGAAACAAGAAATGTGAAAGCAGTGCACCCCCAGGTAAAACGCATACTGTCCAGGTCCGAACTAAAGCCTCAATGACAGCACACTACCGACGGTAGTCAACCCGGCTACGTCACCACGTACGCGCGCCCGCGAGTCGTCGCCCACTTCGGATGCTGTACAAGGGATGTCGTCTTTGATTCTTGTATCAGCTTGTGCTTACAGTACCCACATACACTCTTCTATCAAAACTGATGGACGCCCCTGCACGAGGCCTAACAAATCCGAAGATCTGTGGGCTCGGATTCAGAAAGAGCTTGGGTAAGGCTCTGGTTTGGGGCAATTACGTGCTTCGGGTTAGGGAGCTTCGGGTTTAGCGGGTTGGGGGGTATTTAGGGTCGATTTTTTTTGCAGGACGACGAATCTCTAAGCTGCAGCCCCGGGTACGTTGCTGTCTCGCTGAAGCTTCCGATACTCCGCGGTGTTGTTGAACTTGCCTGTGCACGCTTCTTCGGCCAAGAACCCTGAAGTGTAGTCTCAAAGTAATCTAGCACTTTTTGCGGCAGAAACCCGACGATTCAGGAATCGCTGGGCTTCCCAGGGCAGTCGCATATCAGAAGCTTAGTGAAATAGGACGCCCAATGAGACAGACCCTTGAACAGGACTGCTAAGCTTCAGAAGACCACAAACCATCGTTCCCCCAGCCTGTCATGCACACCTCCAGTGCACGCATGGCATCGGTTCGCATCTCTGCATCGCCAGCGAGCATGGCTGGCAGGTAGGCCTAGTCTAAACCAGCCCCCAAGAAAAGTCAAAACAAGACAGCCGTGAAGGGTTTCAGGCTTCAGGGTTTAGGGCTCCCAAAGAACCCCAAAACTCTAGGGTTTAGCGAAGTAGTCGTCTGGAAACCTGACAAAGGTGCAGGCAAGCCGACATACTCTTTCTACACAATTTGGACATACGCGTCGGCATTCTGTCTTTGCTCGCTACTTGTAGAAGCTGTCGTCTTGTGACTCACTGGCGAGATATAGTCGTGTGGATTCATCTACCGTTGCTGTCAACTGGGCCGCCCAACAACAAACTGCCACGGCGATTCAAGACAAGTTCTGGAGGCCTTGGGGTGTATGGAAGCCTTAGCAACTAGAACAGTAGGGGGTTTTGGGGTAATCATTATATTACTCAGGGGGAGCTTTCTGTCACCAAAGCAAAGATCCCTGTTATGAGGGATTTCGGGCCTGGGCTCGAGGGTCCGTCAGATGACGGGTGTTGATTCAGAGCCCCACCCACACTATGACTGCAAGAAACACCAAACCCATTTATCGCCGCATCCTGCCGCGCAACTAGTCCCCCGTTGAAGGCCTGCAGTGGAGGACTAGGTATACATATACACCAGCAGAAGAACTTCAACCCTCTTGAACGTAAGATCTCACGTCGAGGCTTGGAATGTCACCAGAAGCCGGAAAGTTGGAACATCATGACCTTAACTATATGCCTTCGAGCCTTGAAGGTAAAGCACATGGAATCCCAGCAATGATCATCCTTAATCGCCTTAATCCATGTTCCAAGTTTTGGGTGTTCACTGCATGAGCTTTCCCCAAGCTCCTACATCAAAGCCCTCTCCATCGGTAAAGATTTAATTTCCAAACACTCTGAACAAGTCTCAAGGAAGCTCCAGGTTAAAAGCTGGCAAATTGCGACACTTTGCCATGGTGTTCGCGTTCAGGGCTCGCTGACTCACTAATACGAGGCCAGTAGAAGGCGAGCAAGGGTCTCTTGGACACTTCATGCTTTCCATTCAGGAGGTTGAGGTGTGCGGCATGGGATGGTTGATCCTGATTTCGGGGCTCAAGGTCTTCGCCGCATTTTGTCTACGCATCTCGCGCACCTGCAAATGCGGAGGTGAAATCTGAAACATCTTGGTGCTAGAACTAGAAACCCTAAAATCCGAAAAACTTGTGCACCTTTTTTCGTCTGTCTGGGAGTTCAGACGTTTCGCAGCTTACAGTCAGGTCCCTTTGAGGGCTTTCGGGTTAAGGGTCCGTTACGGGATTCGGGGTGGACCGAATTATCCAGTTTTCATAAGTGCACAAACCCAAAATGTAACCTATGTTGTAGGGATTCGATCTGCATATGAAGGCGTGCCTCCCAAACCGTGCAGCCCCTCAAACACCTCGCCGGGCAGTGGCAACGGCAGTTCGCATAGATTCGGTCTGCTCATCTTGTGAAACCACTCCACTCATTTCGGCAGCGCCGTGTCGCCTGCGTCGTCCAACGCTTTCAGGTTCCGGGTTGGGGGTTCGAGGTTTAGGGCTTAGCGCATATGGGGGGGGGGGGGGNCGCGCGCGGTCGCGGCTGCGTCCTGCACACGTTGAGGGGTGGGGGTTGGGGGGTCGGGGTTTTGGGGTTGACGCCGTGGGGGGGGGGGGGGGTTGCGGTTCGATTCAAGGCTTATTAGGAGTCCTTCGTAGTCGTAGTCCTTAGTTTGCCCCCCCAAAATAGCTTTGTAGAGAAGCCTTTGGACTTGTTTCGTCAAAACGTCAACTCATCACTACGACCATCAGCCCAAAGCTTCAAAAACAGATCTTGAACTTACACCCCCTCCCCCTTTGAATAACGATAAAAGAATAACCTCCAGCACTTCGAAGGCTGGGTCATCATGTGCCATGAAATCAATTTTAAGTTGACGCTTGATCTTCACGGTCTACAACAACGATAGGATGTTTGCCCGCGTCTTGAGGAGATATGCTGACAAACCTTGACTTCTGTTCAAGAGCGCTCTGGTTTCGGTAGAGATTGGAGATAGATTGATCTAGACCTGTCGGCAAACAAAAGCGCATCATTACGTACATAACATATCGGGCTTTTGCAATGAAAACCCTGACACCACCTAGCACAAGCTACTGCCTCAACCCGAAGTCCGCAAGCAACCTAGGGCCTAAACAGTCCAAGCCTACCTACCATAAACTGCAGACCTCGAAGCAGTGGGTTGACGCCGCCCCGCCACGTCCTGCATGACGGGCACGGCTGGTCAGGGGAGAGTGTGGGGATTCTGCAGATTCCCTGATTCCTCGAAGGCTTAGTAAGAGAAGGGCCTTCATGAGAGTAGGCTTCTAGGGTCGAGCATAGTGTGTAATTATACGGGGCCACTCGGGATACTATGAGTAACTACTCCGATATCTATATTGAATGCTATCGGGGCCTGTTCCCGGTACAAATAATGGAGGATCCAAAACAAGATCAACATGCGAGCGAGTCTTGGAGAACCGTCTTTTTGCAAATAATGATTTGATGCCACGTTGAGGTTCTACTACAAGGGCTTCAATAAGGACCTGATCTATATGCTGCTCTGTTTATGCAGGTGTTAAGGCGGAAGTCACATGCAGAAGTATTCAGGCTAACGAATCTACAGCCTCTGCAACCCTCACGGATGTGCTGGGGCTTAACGGCAGCTGAGACTCACATCCATGTCACATGCAAGCACGAAAACCGAATGTGCCTGGAGGGTCCGGGAGGGTCCGTATAAAGGGTCCCAGACGATCGAGCCAACTGCATCATGGCAGTTTGACTGAACTCTCTGGGAGGTTCGTAGCAGCTGTCTCCAAGTTGGAGCTTCGGAACACTATACTACTCCCAAAACTGCCATGGAAGCCCAAACTTAAAACCCTAAACCCTAAATAAAGGCCCTAAAGCCCTCAGTTGCCCTGAGCTGCGACACTCCGGCCTCGGCTCATCCTGCGAGTACACCACCCGCGCCAAGCGCACCTGTGCATCTTAAAAGACAACCCCCTTGCAAAAAGCAGACAGGGTTTTGGGGGTACGTTACATCGTACTGACTACTTATGTACAGTGATTAGTCAGGCCTCTATGTCTAGCGCTTCGGCAATGTCGCATCTTTCGGAATCTTGGGGTGTCGGCTCCATGCAGTAGGAGGGGCTCGGGCTCAGGCACATCCATGGGGTATGCTCACGGCTCAGGGCTTTTTGGCCAAGGGAACTTTGCGCATACAATTTCACTCCCTCGGGCTTGTTGGCACAGGGTACCGCGGCAGGGATTGTACGGAAATAGCTTTACACCGGAAACCCGTACGGAACCCTTGCAGGAATCTTTAATTTTACTGTTGACAATGATGAACCTGACTTCGAATATTATGAAGTATGATAGCCCTGAGCCCACAAAGACACTTGACCCGGCCTTTGGTTCCTCTGGCGGATCCGGGCCTGGCCCTTGGCATTTCCAGAGCTTGTTCCCTCTCGGTCTAGGGCTTTGGGGAATCTTAAGTTAAGGGATCCTTACCATATTTTCCTTATATATAAGTCCCTAAAGGCGTAAGTTAATTGGCGTCATGGTAGACGCGAGACTCAGAAGCTGAAAAGTGTGCATTCTGTACCAGGGCCGTGCATCGAGAAGTGTCCCGCGGACCGGGGTGTGGATTAAGGCGTCCTCCGGCTACTCTTTTCAGCCAGACAAAATATGGAACTTTGTGGAAACTGTATCTTGCACTGATAAAGGGGCATGACGACTGCGGCATGTCGAAGTGCCCCAGCACGAGGAGTTAGCAGGGTAGACAGCCTGTGAAACCCTGCCGGAACAAGCCCCTATAATTAAACACGAAAAGCCTTTTGAACCCCAAAGGCTTCAATCGTACACCATGAAATGCTTCTATGGAAATAGCCTTACTCCATCTCACACTCTAAACCCTTATTATGGAACCCTTTAAGGAATCTACGGAGCCGTGCAGGTTACTTGATGTCTCCGTCGGCAGCCAAGATACCGCCCGCAAGACGGGAGGAGACTGCCAAGGAAGCCATCGAGGCCTCGCCCAGAGCTCTACTTTTCGGGCACCCAAAAAGCACATAATCAAAACTTAGGATACAGTAGGGATATCCCATATACCCCCACCCCCCCTCCGTCTATCTGTAGGATATCCTTGTACAATGGCAAACAAGCCTTCTCCACGACCACTCAAGGCCCTGTGTTGGTTCGTTTTGGTGTTCTGTATACTTGGCTTCTTGAAAAAGCCAGCTGGTGGGCCTGTCCCCATTCTCATAATGAGCGATGCAGGCTGTCAGTGTTAGGAACTTTTGCAGCGCAATCAGTCATTGCTCCACACCAGTGGTCCATCCACTCAGCAGGCTGATGGCCCGGGTTTCGGGGAACAGAAGAGCGTTCATGCGCGCTCTTTCTGGCCACCCAAACCCGAAACCGTATGCATATATCCCCACTCATGCAGCATCGCCAAAAAAAAGAAACCGTGTTCGGCTGCGAACCGCCAAGGACTCAAAATCTGAAGCACCGACGAAGCGAAGCTTGAGCTCCCGACGATGGCATAGTTGGTGCAGGGTACCTTCAAGAATTAAGCACCCGATCGAAGTTGTCTTGTGCAGATTCTGAGATCCTGAGCATTTTTTCTAGGCTACTTGCTACCGCTTGTTGCAGGTTCTTTGGAACCTGAGCCCTGAAGCCTCATCTCAAACACATGTGTCAGTCTGACTTATGAAACTACTTGACAGCTCACTGCGCTGTCAAGGCTGTAGCGCAGTAAATGCCAACAGGACAACGGTGTCACTTGCCAGGAGTCAGAAAAAACAAAGCCCGGCACTGCTCAAGAATGAAGCGGTGCCGACGCAGCCAATTGGGAAGACGCACGCTGAAGGTGAAGGTCTTGCAGCTGGGAAACGGAGAGGCCATTCAGGTCTCTCGTCGTCGTCGGCCAGCTGCGCTGCCTCAACAACACTGGCTCTCTGCAAGCCAACTGATATGGATTTGTTAAGATATAGCAGTATAGCGAGTTCCAGCACTCGAAGCCAGAAACCGACCAGCCCGGAAAACCTGAACCCTAAAAAGCCTCATCTTCAGGTGAGCGAGCATCTTTTTGCCGCACTGACAGGCTCTATACATATCGAAAAGCACCGAGCAGCTATCAAAGAAGCGCACACATGGGAGGGCTTCGTCAAAGACACAGTGCCCCCAATCATGTGCAAAACGAGCGCGAACAGTCCGAATGCAACAAACCGAAACCCGAGCTGTGAACAGTGTGTCGTGAACCTTAAAGCCTGAATCAGAAAGCCAAGGTCCAAACAGCGCAGTACCTCTAAGAAGCAGACCGTTAAACCGTCAAATCCTACATGTAAATCCTACGTAGCAACTGGGACCCTTATCAGACCTAACCTAACCTCCCTATCAAGCCTCACGGGTCGAAACAACCTAGTCATCAGGCACTTCAGGTAACCCTGAGGGCTAGCAGATGCTAGCAGCATTGAGCCCAAGAGGCCTGGATTCATGCAGAATGCCGGGACCAACGAACTTCTCCAAGGGGAGCATGGCTCAATCCCTGCACCCTCAAAGGTTTCGGCGCTCAAACTCGGACAATCAGGCGAGTGGTTCGAGGTCCGCTGAGTGAAACGACACTATTCAGAAGTGAACGATATCAACAGAGAGCTGAAAAGACTTGCAGCCTGCATCACTCCCCTCTCAAGGTCCAGTCTCAACACTTCCCCCACCACAAAAACTAGACACCACAGAACCTTGAGGACTACAAGCGGCAGATCACAGCTCGGGATTCGAGTAATGGCTATCATGTGATCTGTGTGGAGTCATTACGATTACACGGCGAGATGCGAGACTGCTTGATCGGTTTCGGGTTGGAAATCAAAGGGGCAACCCTCAAAGGTTTAGGGTTTGGGGTTTAGGGGAACCTTACCTTACAGTAAGATGTCCAGTCTGAGATCCCTGAAGCCAGGCCCAGAAGAACCTCAAGCTTCTCTGCATAGGCTCGAAAGTCGAAGGCCAACAGTTGAAGTTGCCACTTTCGCTAAGTCAGGTGACGAATATTATCGAGAAGCCACGAGCCAACCTGCAGCATGCAGCAGCCCGATGCCTCCTACACAAAGAAGCCTATCACGAGAACATACCCGAGCTGTGCAAGCAGTGCTTCTATTCAGCGAACCGCAAACATACAAGTATACTCTTGGCACACATGAAACTGCACATGACACGTATGCCTTACGCGAAAGGAGGAAATAGTGCAGCGAGAAAGATTGCATCAAACCCATGAAAGCCTCCTCCGGTGTTGATGACCGAAATCATCAGTCGGAAGAGTAATGATTACGAGGATCATGACAAAGATGAATGCAGACCGACGGGGTGATGAACGTGTCAGAGCTAGAAATGGGGAGACTAGTGACATAGCCAGTATCAACACCGTGCTTCTTGATGTTATTGTTGTTGTTGGCGTGCGCCTGACTACGGCAATCAAAAACGATCCTCTAGCAGTAGGCAAGATTTGGATCACCCTACCGGCGCACTTTTTGACGACTGCAAGGTGGTGTAGGAAAACGATATGTTCACCGCCTTGTAGCGGGCAAACCCACGAGGTCCAAGTACCTTCACATGGTGGGGATTTAAGTACCTTGGTCTTTGGTTAACTATACCGGACGCCCTGTCACCATTATGGGGGCCTTACTTTGGCTTCGGGGGTATATGTTGCAAACACGATCAAAGGATAGTACTCAGGACTCTGTGCTAACTAACCCTGCAATGCAAATAACGGAGCGGAGGTCAAAAGCCGAAACTGAGGGCGGGGGCGCACCATTTAGCAACACTATATCTTATAGTCCCTAGATACCTCTACTATACTGAACCTGCCCCCCCGCACTAAAGGCTTCCTTGCAGATCCCAGGAAAGCTTGCGTCTGCAACATTTCTCCATCTCAGAAGCCTTTGCAGGGGCTTGGGCAGTCAGTGTGGCTGTGCAGGTGGCAAGAATGGATGTTGCCTCTTCTCCCCGTTAGCTGTTCTGAGGGGCCTGACGCTCCTCAGCATGCGAACCTAAGCTGCTAGTAAAGATTGGCAGTTCTTCTTAGTCTGGCTCTTGAGCTTCTCCTGCAAGTGGCATGTATTAGGCGATGATGTCTGAAGGCTTTGGAACCTCTGAGAAATGCGTTTCTCTGAGATTTGACTGTGTTTTTACGGGTTGTGTATGAGGGCTTCAAAATGGAAGACCCTTGCTTCGCTTAATGGCCCTTTCTGTATTGGCTCTGTAACAATGATGCTGCAAGGGGTTCTGACAACAGCTCTTGAAGGGATTCTTCTGAGCTTCTTATGCCGGTTCTAGAAGGGGCTCTTTTGTAAGGGCTCTAGAAAGCTTCGGGAGCTTTTCGGTGTCATCAACACGAGAAACCCGTACATCTTCATAATCACCAACTATACGCGCACCGCATCCTAGGAAAACTCAAGGTTAAGCCGGCTAAGCCTTTGGATTAAGAAATGATTATAGTAGTAGCCCAAACAAGTTAAAGGTTACCTACCCTGCTACGAAGTACATCGTCAAGGAGGCCATGCTTCGTTAAAACGAGTGCAACACAGACCTGCAGACGAGACGGCGAGGCGGTGATGCAGAAGCTTCGGCAGAAATCCCTATGTAGGCCTTCAGGTGCCCACCTGAACGGCAAACAGATACAGACAGATTGGATTCTTGCTCCGAAAACGATTAGAAAAGCTGGAATCTCAGTCCTGCTTTGTTTGCATCGCTCAAAACCCCCACACTCTGACATTTAAACTGTTGAACAACGGCGGGTAAGTCCATTTACTTACAATCACCAAAGAGCTGTTGCACGCATCAAAAAGAATCCAAACACAATCTTGCAAACCCTCCTAAGACAAAACAACATCTATGACTAGCGTTCACCTTCATGAGACCCGTCTTCAAACCAAAACACTTAACCGTAAACTTTAAACCCAGAACCCTGAAATCTCGGCATTCAACCCTAAAACAGTATACCGTTTATCATACTGAAGTCGGCCTCAGAGCGGGCTGTTGGCCGCCAGCTCCTTTGCAGCTGCATCGTTGGACACCTTTGGTGTTGGGCTCAGGCTTTGGGGTTTAACGGACAGGGGGCTTCGGGCCTGTTACTGATTTTAGGGTTTTTTTAGTTTTAGGTCTTATGGTTCAAAGCTCTGGGCAGAGGCTTGGGGTTCAAGACCTGGGGCTTACTCGCGTGGACTTGGCATGGGGCAGCATGGGGTGTATATCCAATTGCATCGATTGATTTGAAGTCATATTTTCCTAAATTTATCCTGGATTATTGAAGGTGCTGCCGGCTTCAGGGCAAGGAGCTATCTTGTCGATCAGGATGCGTACAGCATCCTCGCTCGAATCGTCCAAACCAATCACCAGCCGATGCGCCAACTCGGCAGAGAAAGGGTTGGTGTTTCAACATCGCAGGCTGCATGGTGCATGGGGGTTTCCGGGAGGCTCTCTCTCCTTGGCAAAATGTCGGACGCAGAAACGCACGGACACGAATGTCCTCAGCATGACAACGGTAGCAGCATTGTTGCCGTCGTCGTCATGTCTTTGGGTGTAATTGGCACGACAGTGGTAGTCGTCGTCGTGGTGGCAACGTCTGCAACTAGGAGCAGTTGTGTAGTGTAATCTGTGACATGGCTGGCCGCACAAGATGGCGAATCATGCCGGCACAGACTCGCAACTACTACATCACGATGGTCGCGGCTGCAGCGGCAGTAGTCTCATCGTTTTTGCGGGTATAGCGATTTCAATCACGTCCGGCAATAGCAAAAGAGACCAACACGCAGCCACATTCAAGCGAGCTCATCCTATGAGTTAAGCGAGCTCATCCCATGAGAGGACAACGAGATCGATGACAGTAGTAATCCGCTGGCATAAGCAAAGTGCGTAGGCGTAGTCTCATCATCACAAGCTGCAACATATCATCATGGCCCTCACTAAAAACAGAGGATTGGAGCCACAATCCCAAACCCTTAACCTCCTCTGACCTATTTCTCCAATGCCAGCTTTCTGGATGCTCCAACGGTTGACCTTTTGCAGTTGTGGAGAGTGATGCTAAAGGCCACCGGCCTGTAAACCCACAACCATATTCTTGGGTAGAACCCCAGATAGGGCTTGGTTTTAACGGATTGTTGCAGCCAAAAGCCTATAATCCCTAAAGGCACTTCGAAGTCAGGGCCGGCCTGGGCCAGAGCCTCTTGTTTGTTCCGGACCTCCTCTTCCGAAAGGCGCGTCAGGATGTTGAAGATCCTGGGAGTCTCGGGTTGAACTCCACACTCCGAATTCGAGTCCCTGAAAAGCCTATGGTGGCCCATAACTCTTTCTAAGATGGAACCCCTTCTTCAAGAGAAAGCCCGTCTGCAATCCGGAAGCGTCTCTGTCTTAATCGCCAAGGGACGGCGTCGGCGATGGGAAGAGCCTTCTTTGTTATTCTTTGCTGCTAGATTCGTTAGAGGACTTAGGGCTGTAGGGTTACAAGGTATATAAGACACCATTAACGGGCTGAGTTTCAGAGGTCCTTTGGGTTTCGGGTTTCGGGGTTGCCGCAAGACTTCCAGGATGCGAAGACCATCGCTACAAGGACTGGAAGGCTCTGGCATCCGCTGATGTTAAGCAGTATGTAACTTGAAAGACTATCTCAAGGCTTCCTCTACAACTTTAACAGCGTGTTCGAAAGGTTAAGGGGTATAGTCGGTACAGTATAGGGTTTAGGATTTAGGGTTTCGAGAGGTTAAGAGGAAGAGCATAGGGCTAAGTTCGGAAAGCGATGCCATGGGGCCTCTTCACTTGCTCCCAGCGCTCCTGCTGGGAAAACTGCGGGTGGAGCGCTTCCAGTAGCCCCGAATACTCGGGGTACAGCTTCCTTGGGACCCGGAATTTGCTGGGCTTTGACATTTGAGGCTTGGAATGGCTCCTTTACGGGTTTCTGTGGGGTCTTAGAAGCTACACACTGCAGGGCACACTGCGCTGTAAATGGCTTGGATGCAGTGATCTAAACTACAATGCAAACCTCAGCTGTGCAAACGAATGGAGCAGATAAGACCACAGTCTCACTGCAAAAAAATACATGCACAAGGCCGGAGGAGGCTCTGAAGCCGCCGGATCTTCTTGTTGATGCTGCGCTTCGTCTTGCCTCCATATGTGCCTTGCGGGGGTCTGCTTACTTTGTACTTATCTTCGAATGGACCAGACTCTCTGACAACCACTCGGATGCGTCAACTGGTTCGCGAACAAAGGAGTCGAGGCTGCCTTGCATTCAGGGCTTTGGGTCAGGAGCTTCGGGCATTTCGGGCTATGATTCAGCGGGCAACGTCGATGCAGGGCTTGAACCAACAACAACAACAACAAGACGGAGCATTTAGATTGAGGCTGATACTGGGATCGGAACCCTTAGTCAGTAAAAACATTCCCTCATAGTCAGTCCCGTCCGAATCAGTATAACAAAGTCCAAGACCCTATTCTAATTAAAGTTCTTATTTGGCACACCGAAGAACGTTTGCTTGTAGTGTGCCTCATTATGAAACCGCTGCAGGACAGCGGATTATGACCCAGGAAAAACTAGGGAAATGGAGCCCCAGGCAAACAACCCATCAATGAAACCTAGCAGATCCTAAACCCTATGGGATCTGGGACAAGCCAAAGGCCCTATAATAATCCTGTGACATTTTAGCGTAAGAAGAATGAAACAGAATTCCTAAGGAGCATCCAGCAAGTTGCCGATGGCCCAAATGGACGGGGTGACATTGCCTCCCAGGACCTCTGCCTCCTGTGGCGGGGTTGGAGGATGAAGGTTCGGGTTGAATCAGGGTTTAGGGTTTTCTCTGCCATCAGCATGGCTGAGCGAATCAGGGTTTGGGGTTTAGGGTTTTCAGGATTGTGGTGTTTAAGGTTTTCATTTCTGCTGGGGCGGGGCGGGGCTTAGAGGGTTCAGGGATTACGATTTTGTCCCTCCTGAAGGAAGCTCGCTAGCCCTCGTTGGCGTAGGTCCTCCTGTTCGACCCTATTCAGTGGTTCTACCTTTTGGCCCCTCTTATTTAGCAGGCCTACTGAGCAAGCCTCCATCTGGCTCGCCAGGTTTAGACTTTGGCAAATCTACCTAGACCCGGTTGACCTTACAGCCAAACTTTCAACCCGAGCTTGGATATAGGAATTTCGGATCGAACGGCTGCTATGGAAAAGCTGAAGTATAGGTCCCTGCATTCGACTCAAGAAGACCGCAAGTTGTTCATCCAACATTGGCCTTCGCAGTTTGAACCGGGCTTGGGGGGTTTATGTTACAGTATCGCCGAATGGGGCCATAAAGGAATATAATGTTGTTAGTACTGCCACCCCCCATGTTCGGGTGTAGAGCTTTGGGAGCATCGAGCTCCTGAGACCTTGATCCCCCATACCCCAGAGGGTCCAAGTGCAAAAATGCTGAAGTAACCATAGATAGCAGATGTCATGTCGGAGCACGACAGTAAGGCGTAAATTATAAGCCAGCGGCGGGGACAAAGAGCGTCGTGGCGGCAAACTGCTCAGCGGAAAGGAAAGGCTCGAACATGTCCAGCTCCTCCATCGAGGGCTTCAGGGTTTCGGGCTACACCGGCAAGGGCATTTCTGGCTACTTCAATCAGATACACCTCCACTTCGAAATGTTCCTGGCACGCTTTACGAACAAATAAAGAGCCTTCAATCAACTGCACAACCACACAAGTCGCGCAGCATCCTGGTGTTCGAAGACCACGGGGATGCAGCCAAGCGCCATCGAGTCCTGAGGAATGAGATGTCTTCGAGCAAAACCTTACCTGATGTCTGAAACCACCAAGAACTCACTAGATTCGGCCAATTTCCCAAACCAACAACGAAACCAGCAACACTGCCAATCATCGCAATAATTTCAGTAATTGTCAACGGCCGCGCGCCTCGTCGCCGGATCAGTAATTAACAAGACCAGCACGGCAAAATAAATAGAGGTCTAGAGCACTGCCGAGACAGCGGTTAAGGGGGGGAGGGCCCAGGGGTGGGTCAAGCTTCAGCTGATTCAGGGTTTCTGCTTTGTGAGGCAGATCGCAAAAAAAAGGCATTAATCACTCTGGGGTATAGTATACTGTTTATACTATATCCAAAAGCAGGAACCCAAAGGAATAATACTAAGTATGACAGCCCATATATATATATATAGAATGTGAAGAGTGCCGCGGCATTGAGCAGTGCTTCAGGGTATAACTCCTCCAGGCTCAGAGTTTGCATTGAAGCCACGGGAAGGATATTTGCAGAGCCCTCTCGTCAGGAAAACGAGCTCACCTCAACCACCTGTCGCGTCTTTTCCTTCCGCTAGATATTGGACCGTCCTCCCTGCACGACAGCTGTACACTGCACAATGTATATGGTCACGCAGTCGAGTTGGAGGTCGGAAACTCACATCTGAGCGAGCACAGGCATGGCGCTTATCCAATGCCGCTTATTCTTCATGCCATCAGCTTCACATCTTGTCTTGTACACATTGCGCACTGCCTTCATCCAATGCTGCTTGGATGTACCTCACTGAACCCACTGTCACGAACTCCCGTGCAACCTCCCTGGCTTTGACACGCTTTGCCACATCATCAGTGGTGGCGCCAGCACCCAACATGGGCCCAGCACAGTGGTCCACTGTGGCTTCAACATCCGCAAGTGTAAGCGCCGCCCAGACGAGAGGCCATATCAGGGCTTTCCGGTAGTCGTCTCTGAGATGCTCCATTGGGTAGGAGGTGCTGGACACATGACAAAAAACTTGTCTATACAATGCCAGCAAATCATCTTGCCATTCACGCCGGTCAGAAACGGACAGAGAACCACTCAGAGTGTAAGCCAAATCCAGGGCACCAGTACCGATTGTGACATTTTGCCAATCGAAAAGTTTCACCTGCTTCACTAGTACGTCATTGCCGGCCTTGTCCTCTGTTTCGAAAAACGCATTGCCCTGCCGCGCATCCATGTGGACGACGGTTTGCGGGCCAGATTGCATCACCGAGTCGATCGCGAACTCATACAACCCTGGCCTCGCTGCAACCTGAAGCATCTCGAGCATCTGTCGCGCATGATGCAGTTCGACTGCGGGTGACGCGGCTTGGATCTTCTCTTCCGTGATTTTGGGAACACTGCTTCGGAACAAGTCCGGCAAGCCGTGCTTCCGAAGATGTCCGTCTCGGCAGTCCTCCAGCCACGGCAAACTGTCCTTGCCAACCGAGCTGCTTATGCGAGGTTTCTTCAAGTTCTATTGCTTGTATGGAGATATCGTGTTTCGGTGGTCCTTCCAGGATTCTACTAGTTTAGGCTTTATACGCCAAGTGTCCCTGCCCTTCAAGCCCCACGCATGAAGTCGAGCAAGAACTTGGATCAATGCTTCTGCTTGGCATCGAAGAAGTCCAGCATTCGAGCCGGTCCGCCAACCGTCCTCTCTGGCAAGGGCTCTCTCTGTTGGAGCGCTGGACTTCGGCTCTGCTTTAGTGACTTTAATGTTGTGCCTACGCAGGTCAAAACAGCCCTAAACCTTAAATCCTAGTCTTAGTCTTAGTCTAAATCCTGTCAAACCTCATCTCCTTATGCTCCTGGAACTTTGAAATTCCCAGACATTCGGGACAAAAATGACAATGAGTCCTTCACAAACTCCAGCACTATGGCCGACATGTCGGGGCGGATGTCAACGGCATGCAGTTCCTGGCTCAATGCTTGCCGCTTCATCCGCCATAATGGCAAACCCTCGACCTACTGCAACAAAGAAGAATGGCGCAAGCATGACTAACACCTCCAAAAACCTAACTAATTAATACAGAAATTTAAAAACCATCCTCAATCCTAAGCTCTACACCCTATGCCACAACCCTACTCATGCCTGATAGGCCCTGAACCCCAAGCCCACACCTCGATGACAATGAGTTCTCGGTCCACCCAAGGCATCTTGAACCCCGGCTACCGTAATACGTTTATACCTACTTGTCGGGTATCATGGGGAACCAAAGGTTAAAGTTTTTCATAATATAAGGATTATATAGGGATTATACTACCCCAACAGGTTAAAGGTTACCTACTCCACTACTAGGTATACGGTACGCTATGAACCCGAGAACCCTAAGCCCTAAGACTCAAAGAACCTTTCCAGCCGCCTGCACAACACACCCCAAACCCAAGCAGTCCTGTAGAGGTCTGCTAATCCTGATTTTGGGCCCGTCACAGAACTCTACAGCTACAATCCTTATTAAAGGCCCAGGATCCAGCAGGCCGATGCCGACACGATGCAGCTCGCGCCAAGCGCTTTGGTAGAACAGCGCCTCCTGAGGGGGGTCGCGGGGAGCTCAGGGCTTAGGGGTTTACGATTCTGGCTGAGGGTTTGGGGGGGTTTAGGGTCGGGGCGTAGAAAGTTTGTAGCTTTTGAGCCGTGGGATCTCAAACCCTGAAGCCAAGCCGCCCTGTCGACCGAAGCTGCCAGACTGTCTCCAGACACCCGCGGCGTGATCCTAGGCTCTTATTGCCCTATAATGAAAGCAAGATGTTTACCAAAGAAACCTGTTGAAAGATACCATAAACCAGAAACTGTAAGGACAGCAAGCTGTTTGCTTCATATCTCTGTCATGGTAACTGGTAGGTTCGACCAAGTTACATAATCCTGATTCGAAACTCTACGAAACTCTGTTCAAAAAAAACAGTGTTGACGAGCTGACATTAAGGAAGGCCAGCATCTTCAGCATCAAAGGCCCTCGTTTGCCTTGGCAATGAAGATTTGGGTCTTTGAGGCTGGGAGGCAAGGTGGCACAACGGCTTGAAAAAAAAAACCCAAGTCGGATACGAGTTTAGGGTTTAAATGGGTTTAAGACCTGGGTTTTGTTGTTGCTATAGCCCTTCCAGCCCTCAGCTCGAAGCCATACTACAGCCTGAGCTAAGTGCAGAGTTTGTGAAAGCATAAACCCTAATCCTCACTGGCCCAACACCCAAGGGAATAACAGTTGCAACTTTCAGAATCGACTACCTTATAAGAACCCCAAAAGTTGCAAAGTTGAGTTTACAGCCATTTAGAATCTAACCCTAGAGTCCCACTCCCAAAGCCAAGGCAACCATCCCCCTGGGCCGATTTATCCCCAAAAGCACGAAAAGCCTGAAAACCCAGTCTCCATGATGCCCATATAGGAGCCTTTCTGTAGACCTCCAAATTCATTAAAAAATCGCTTGATGTTCGGAGGCCGATTAATACCGTTCTTGAGGGAGGAGGGTTTACTAGTCAAGAGCCTACATCTTCAATAATGACATATCCTCGAAGGCACATTTTTGCAATGAGGCCACTAGTCACTAGTTCACCGTTTGCCCCAAGGAGCCCCAAAACTCCTAGAACCCAAGTCTGCTCCCAAAGCTCTACAGGTTCGTAGGGTTGTAAAGAACTGCTACGAGGGCTTTTGGGTCGAGCTTGCAGAGTCCTTCTTCGCCCTTCTATCTGCACAAAAAGAGAGCCCAGGTACACTCCACTTTCACCAATACGCTGGAAGAGTTGCCTTCGCCTTCCATGACCTGTTCAGCGTTTTGGTGTTGAGGCGGTTTAGGATTAAGGGTTTAGGGCTCAGGGTTCAGTGAGTGGGTATGATGAGGTTCTTGTCCGGCGGCTTTTTTGACTTGGGCTGAAGGACAAGTTGGTCTCCGCACCCTTGCAAGGGAAGGATACCTATTGGCAATTGGGGAGGTTCTTTGTGAGCTATATACGGCCTGAGCTTTAGGGCCTTTAGGATTAAGGGTTTTGGGCTTGGGTTCAAACTATTTGCGGCCTAGGGTTGGCTTGTTGGGCTTATAGGGACCAGATCCATGCACCGAGAGCCCTCTCAGCGTCACAAGTCTGTTCGTCGTGGACACTCATATTTCAGGCTCACGTTTGCCCACACTTTACTTTCACTCACAGTTCGATGGTGGCTGAAGGCGGGCCATCTTGTCATGTTGTCAGAGCGAGCAACTGCACTGGACGGCCTAAACAACAATAATCCTCGCCTCCAGGAGCCCAAAAACATGACCAAGGAAACAAGCACCTAAAACTCTATAAACGTTGCAATACCAAAAACAAAATCTTATAGGCCCGTATATACCAAACCTTTTTCCTAAACCATGTTTTTAACCCCGCATAAATAGCCTAGTTTCGAGTCCTACGGCCTCAAAGTGCTCGATGACTGTCTGCTCACCCATAAGCGAGGACAGCCAGGAATCCGAAAGGAGCTCATTTAGCCACTCCATGGCTGGCATGGACCGATTTTTCTTTTTTGGGATGGATGTTAAGGTTTTGCGGGGCGTGTTAATTGGTGGCTGGCACGGTTTGGCATTTATGCATTGAACTTGTTGCCGTTCTGGTTGCCCTCAGGTTGCGCGCAAAGATTCACGGGTCTTGAATTGTTTCTGCTCCTTGTGAGTGTTATCTGAACCCCGGCCGCGAAATCATGAACAAAAGCAGTCAGTCTCGAATTCCAAACCAACCTATCAACATTCCTAGGTGGAACCAGCATCTGCAGTCAGACCTAGATCTATGTCTATACCTGCATACACATACAGAGACATGTCTATATCTACAGCATACCTACAATCATACGTACATACATGCATACGTACGTTCATACATACATGCATACATACAAACAGACATTTTAGCATGTGTAAGTAGGTAATTAAGTATGTAAGTGAGTAAGTATGTAGGTAGGAATATAGGTAGGTAGGGAGGTAAGTAGGTAGGTATGCATGTACATGATGCACACATACATACCAACCTGCATTCATTCATACATACTCCATGTATCTATGTGTATATGTACATCTTAAATTATAGTAAAGTTCCGTCTAGACCCCAAAAAAACCCTGGAAACCAAAAGCCTTCGGTCTCAATGTATACATGAACAATCAACAACTACATATTCCTGAGTATATAGATATACAACATGCTCATGCCATACATAAGTATATAGAGTCGTGTAATCATCTGTTTGTGTGTTCGTCATTATTCAAGACCCCATGCTACTTCAATCCTGAAAAGCCCGGGGCCCAAGACCCGCAGCTCGCTCAAGATCCGAGTCTCTAAGAGGCTCTTGCGTGTCAGCGTGTCGCCGGGAGGTTCCAAGCCTAAGGCGGCAAGTGTAAGCTCTGCAAGCATGAGGACAGAAGCGTTTGTGATATACACGCGAAGGCTTGCATTCACTTTCCTGCATCCTTTCCCCTCAACATCCATTTAAACTGAATCTTGTGGTTGGGCTCGGTTATCAGAGTTCGAATCCCAGAGTCACGTAACTCTCACGCCCCAACTCCTACGAAATGCCACAATCCTGAAACCTCAACCTTCAATAAAGAATTAGTACAACCCCACCAAAAACATACAGCAAACTATGAAAAACTCCTACGAAAGGATACAGAACATAAGCTGAGATACAGAAAGTCGACTGGAGCTTGAGCTCGGCAATGTAACGGTAGCTGTCGTCTGTCAAAAGACTAAAGGGTGGAGGGTTTAGTTCTCGTCTATAAGGGCAGGCTATAAGGATTTGACAAGTTTCTATTAAAGGCTTTGCAACGGTTCCGAAGGGTTGAACAACAAGTTACTGTAAGGGGGCCTGGGATAACGGCTTGAGTTTGTGATTTTGTTTTGAGGGTGACAGGGCCAAGGGTTGAGATTCGCGGCCCTTTGCTTTGTGCGTAGGACTTACACTGAGTTTTGAGAGATTGTCAACCTATGCCTTGAGGTTCAGGACTCTTTGACTCAGGATCTCTCATGGGGACTTAGGTCGGGAGCACTTCCCAGACTAATCAAGAGCATGATGCAAGCTGGTGTTGACAGTGAGGAAGATGGATGTTCATCAATCGTTCGGTTCAGAAAGATTCTGCTAATCAAAACCTTAACCACACACGAGTATCGGAGGCCTCCTCTCTGCTTCACCTCTCCTCCGACTTCTGCTATGTCGCTCACGCGCCCACATCTGGCGAATGGCGGGATGTGGTTGGGTTGAGGGTATGTTGTTTTCATATGGGGCCTTGACAACTGGAGTCGGGTTGCAGGATATGCAATACTATAATAACAACAACGACGAGCCCCGAGGAATAGTATTCGGGTTTTTTGAGGGGAATCAGGAGTTTAAGGCGAACTCCTCCAGCTTCGACGGGTCTCCCTACCCTTGAATGTACCTCCGGTATTGGTAACTTCATGTTCTGACCCAAGGTTTCGTTCCAGGAAGTGCCAAGAATTTTCAAAAGTCCATGGCTTCAGAAAGTTTAGGATCGAGCCGAGGGCTCAGACATTCGGCTCGGGCTTTGCGATGTACTATAGGGGCCTTCAGAATTGGAATAGTTTTTTGGGGCCCATTATACTATAATTATAGTAAGGAACCCCCAAAATAGTACTGGTAATTATTGAGGCCCCTAAGTCGCAATTTGCCTTGAAGTGCCGGCTTCCTTGCTCTCGAAAGGGGCGCCGTAGACTTATTGGTCCTAAGCCCTTTACACAAGGTTGAGGGAGTCGATGGCATTAGGGCCTCCAGCTAAACCATGCTGCCTTTGGTACTGTATATCTTCTAGCTTCTTATGCAATACGGAACCTGATTAAAACATACTATGGCAAGAGCCTTGATCCAATCCTTCAACATACATCAAAGCCCGTCCGCACTTTCGCTTGCATGAAACCCTCTACAACCTAAGAACCATAATCATAAACCCGAAACCCTAAATTCTACAGCCCAACCCAGGCGGGACAAAGCAAGTAGAAGCTCAAGGTTACCTAACACTTTGCAGCTTCTCCCACTTTCCGGGAGACTGGAAAGGGCTTGGGGTTCTGTGGCTTAGGATTTAAGGTTTGGGTTGGAACAGGGTTCTGATGCCGAAACCGCGTGCAAGCTGGGTATCTGAAATCGGAGCCTTTTGCAATGCCATGTGGATCCAAGCAGCGTGCATGCTGAAACCTAGAAACCCCCAATTCTGCCTTGCTCTCCCTAAGATCCTTTAGCACCCTATCCCTTTAAACCACCCACCTTGACCCTGAGGGTCCATGTACCGATATAGCATGTACTGTGGCCGCAAAGCGGTTCCTGTATGATGAGTTTAGTGCCAACGTATACCGTGTATGTATATATATATATATACACATACTTATATACATACACACATACATACATAATATAAGCTATGCGCCGACAATCGCAAATTCGGTACTTATGTACATCACATACGTACGCCTTCCCCAGCAACCGATTCCCACACGCGGCCTCGTGCAAAGACTACACTGCTGCTTGATCCTGCCCCGCAGCTCGCCAGCAATCCCGCGTCCTCTGACTCTGGTGGGTGTAGTTTTCGTGGTTCAAGCCTTCAAGGTTTAGGGAAAAGCAACAACACACAACCATAGTTATGAATGTTTATACATGATATACATATACATATATACACATGCACCCATACATAATTATATATATAGGTATGTGCCTATGCATATATAATTATATATATATATATATAATTATATATATATATATATTTATATTTACATATATGTATATATACATATATATATATACATATATGTACATATCTGTGTATGTATACACAAATACCTGAACCGCGCAACAACCTGCACGCGTCAGGCTCCGAAACGCCTGCCTACATGGGCCTGAGCGACCCAGGACTTCTGGACTACATACGGAGGTTCGCTGGGATCCGAGACACCCCAAAGTCTGAACTCTCAAGGCTTCGGATTTGGGCTAGTGATAGGGACGACAGTGCGGATGACGCTGGTGAAGATGAAGAAGGCAACGATGACGAAGAAGCTGTCAATGGTGATGGCGATGATGTTGCCGGTGGTGATGGCCACGGTGATTCCCTGCATCAACAACATGGTCGCTACACCACCACCATCATTCTCAGCGTGAGCGTCAGCATGGTGACCACAACATCATCGCCAACAGCAGTCGTCATCAAAAAAGAATGCTCTACTTCAAAGATGCGGCGACTGCTGTGGCAGTGTGCGGCTGTGCTGCATGCTGACACCTACAACATCTGGGCACACTTGACGAATGGCTACAACAAAGAAATCCACTCGCGGTAAGAGTCGCTGCGGTCATTATAGCACCCCTTAATCAGTCCCCAGATCTTTTGAACAGTTTGACGATGTGTTTGTAGATCCTTCCACACCCTCAAACCTTTTTTGCATACAGGCCTCAAACCCCGCTCCTTTTCTCGCCCCAAGACCCTGGACACTACAGCCACCAGCCTAAACCCTATTGGGCAGTCCTGTGCCAGTGAAGCTCCACAGGTAGCGTGCCTTAGGGACAACAGTATATATAGGGTTTAAGGGTTAACCTAAACCCTAAAAAACCACGGGCTTAAGAGACTTCTGGAGATTTTCGGGCTTCTTACGATGATGCTGGTACACTCCTCGGGGAACACCCCGAACAATTTGGAAGCTGCCCTTGCACGCGGGAGCTAGCACGCCTGTGAACATATTGCGGGGTGATTTGCTCACGAGTATTGCCTGAATCCCATACGGGCCATCATACGGGTGTACGGTGTACCAGAAGGGGGCAGCAAACATCGACGCAAAGTCCAGAACCCCACAGCCCGAAGCCTGACCCTTCTGCTGTGGCTTCTGGGCCTCGGGTCTGGGCGAGAATTCGAAGTGCTTGGTGCCTCGACTTTAAGCTTCGCGATTCACCGTCAACCCCACAACCCAAGGGGACCCTACAACCAAAAACCCCCAAAAGCCCCAACCAAGAACCCCAAATCCGGTGCCTCAGGACAAGGAGCAAAGCCTCTCCGTCGCAGCTTCGCAGGTATGGCTTCTGCGTGCCCATGGTAGACCGAAGGGTAAGGCATCTGATACCTCAAGTGACAGGGGTTTTGGGCTTTTAGATGTGTTGGCTAGTGTCTGGTCTCGCACAACTCAGTGTCTTGGGCTGTTAAACTGCACGGCTAGGGCCAGGGTTTTAGAGCTTTACAGGTCTGTAGCAATTTGTTGGAGTTTGGCTTTTGCTACTGTGGGATTTGGGGTCGGTACCGGGAACCTTCAAGAGGCGCTGGTAGTAGTTCTACTCTCCTGACGAAGCTTCTCAGAATCGAAGGACACTCGTGTGGCACACATGTCTGGACCCGAGTACCAAAACCTAAGCAACAGCATCCGCGCTGTAAAGAACCCTCTCTACAATGGAACTGCCCAATGCCCTAAACCCCATACTTCCTAAGGATGTCTTGGATGGGGGACCCCAAGTCCATGTCCTCGAAGATGCCCCGTTCTTCTGGTTCAGGGCTTGTCGAAGTTGGGGCTCAAGGTGAAATTAATAAAGGGGCCTCAATAAATCGATTAGGGTTTGGCGGGGCGGGGGGCGGGGTGTATATTACAGTGTAGCTACCACGCACAACCCTAAACAATAATATCGGTACTTCTTCAGATTCTTCTGGCCTCTATGATATCAGGGTGGCTTGGAGTTTTGGTGTTGGCTCAGCACCCGGTGGATCGAGGGTCGAGGGTTCCTCAGACTGTGGCTAGACTTCCTCGATGCTATCCCTTTACGGAACCCAGCCTCTCAACACGAACATCCTAATCGCATGACATTCCAATCTTGACCCGATCCTAGAGACCTTTGTCGCTAGACCGCATGGTGCGCGAAGCCCGAAAGCCGCCCCGAGCCCTAAAGTCGACAAACGCCTCAAGGCTCGAACTTGATCATCGGCCTTCCCTTGTTCAACCAGGAGCTTGTGCAGACTATCACTAGCATCATGAGCACCATCGAGCTTGATCATCGGCCTCCCTCAAACCGAGCTTCGAAACTCTAAGCTTAAACCCCAAACCCTCAACGGCCCTGAACCTGAAGGCTTGACCAGGAGGCCAGAAGAAGGGCTTTGCTTCCGTCCAGCCTCCCAGTGACAAAAGAGTATCTCATACTTTCTGCAGGGTCTAGGCTCTTGAATCTGCTGCGGCCCCCAGGAGATAAGGCTCATCATCCTTGTTTGTCCCTCTGTAAATATGTAAGTACAGTATACTAAATAACACATCCCGAAACCCTATTGCAATCATCACTGTCTGCTGGGCTTTACTATGCTATACAAAAGCATCCGCCTGCGCTTACCTCAGCCGAAACCTGAAACTTCGGGTAGGTGCTTTTTGAGTCGTGCAATGCTGAGACACTAACCTTAAACCGAGGGTCTCGTGATGGGTCAGTGGCTTGTGATCACGGTTTATGATTCAGTACTCTGGGTTGCTGCAACCCTGAGGTAGCCACAATAATTACTTCCTCTTCAGAGCTTCGGGTGTAGGGTTTGGGTTTAGGAATCCAGCCTCAGAACTACACCCTAACCCGCGCCAAAGCCCTAAGACAAAACTCCGAATAAAGAAACCCCAGAGGCCGATACCCCTCACCTCCCCCCAAAAAAAGGAAACCAATATCAATAACCCCCATCCCTTTTTGTGTGGCCTTCGGGTCCATCTTCCATTAGCCCGTTGAGCTCGATGTTCACCTTTCATGGGAAAGAAACAGCTTAGGATTCAGGGTTTCGACTCGCACGCTCACTGAACTGTCAGCCCTCAAGAAGCTGAAAGGCCAGGTTATCTTGGGAGAGCGAAGTCACGCGATGGAACATGCGGAAGGGCATGGCCGTCTGCCACCTGGATCACGCATGTGCCACAGGGATTTCTCGCTACGCATCCCATGGCAATCCCTATAACACTCCCCGTGCCCTATGGAAGAAGGGTTTGGATGCAGGGCCGTTGGTGTGTCGCTGCGAGGCAAGAACAATGAGTCTGAAGTCTTCTGAAGTGGCGGGAGCCACTTCATCGCTCAGTAAGTAGGGCTCGACAAATGGGCTTGGTGAGATACAGGGAAGACCACAGATAGTTGCTAAGTCAAAAGAACCTCCAAATACACCAAAGCCTCACAGGCTTTCGACAGATGCTTGCGGGTTTCGGGCTTTGCGGCTTGTCTTTGGAAAAACCACAGGAGGGATCATGGGTATTTGTACACCTTGTTCGTTTCTCTATGACACAGAGACCAAGCGAGCTTGACTATTTTAACTAACTACAGTGCCTTGCTTAAGAGGCTTCTATTCAAGCACGGAGGAACTGCCAACGGGCCTACAGCAGCAAGGACACGCTGGATACCCAAATCAAGCCTCACCGCGCAACCGGCTGTATCTGATATAACTTCTACACAAACACACCCACAAAGTAGCCTCTTTCCCTCACCCTGCTTTCGATTGGATAATCATGCCGGTCGATGCAGAACAGGGCATGCCCCTCAAATCCCAAGCCCGGGCCTAAGGAAAAAACGCTCAACCCTCAATGCCCTGTGCCATTTTTCGCCTACCACCTACCCGGTAAAGACTAAATAATAACAGACAAAGCTAGTCCTTCCCTTCTGCCGCGCTGCAAGTAGTTGCACGTCTCCCAGCCCCGCGCATCCACGAAGACATGGCGAGAGGCCTTCTCTGCTGCCCAGGCCGGATCCTGCCCAGAGGCTTCAGGAATGAAATGCTACTGTTATACTATTACTTTATTACTGATAATACTCTTATAATGATTGCTATTACTACTGTTATTGTTATTGTTGCTGTGATTAATGAAGCCGCCTTTTCCAAGGACTGTAAAGCGACGAAGTAATTTCCCGGCCGCAACAACGAGGAGACGCAGGAGGAGGATGTACTGGTGGGATAAAGCAGGCTCACCTTGTGAGCCCGATATTCTAAGATCGTGTACAAGTGGGCCACCGTCCGAATGGCCGAGTTTCCAACCCTACTGAATCTGGAATGCATCCAGTTTTTGGTGCTGGGCCTATCCGAAACCGCCTGTGCGTATCATGGTATCTAGGCCCATCAAGACTGTAGTCAAGGCCGCTCGAAGGGCAAAGCCACCAACAGCAAACGTAAACCTGCTTGTGAGATCGGACCTCGGCCCTTGTCGGAGTCTCCTCAACCTCATCAACTGCAATTTGGGGTTCTGGGGTTTGCTACCGCGTCCTGCAAGGCAGGGTTCAGCTGAAACAGGGTCTGGAAGAGGTCGTCGTTGTCGGCACACTTTGTCTCAGGACCTGGTTGCACAGAAGCCTACTCTAGCAAGTGCGCATCATGGGAGTTTAAGACACCGTTGATGCTCTAGCGCATTGTGAACACATGCATTGCTGCCCTTGTGCTTTGTGAATACACGTGCAGCCTACCGCAATGAACACTTCACGACTGTATGGTGTGAGCTTCACAATTGAATCCCCAACCCTAAGTTCCAACCCGTCTCCTCACCTTCGAAGTGGGGCAGAATATGTATTAGTTATAAGTACTGGCAACATCAGCGACGGGGATGAATACTGCTTAACCTATGCCCTTAAGTCAAAGGTCAGATCCTACCTGGTGCCTGAGACCCACAGAAGCGAACATGGAAGGTCGTGGATCAGGGCGCTGTCTCGGAGTCGGAGGCAGTGACTCTCCAAAACTGGAAAGTGCCGAAAGTGCCGCAGGCTTATGCAATTTACCCTCGCTCCTCAACCTCGAACCTTGCACCCCAATACTTCTAGACCTTGGCAAGAGCCTCGCACCTCAGACCGAATCTCTCCACGGGCTTCACTAGTCTTCATCACGACGGTCTATATGATCTTTCTTGCATAAAAAGTTGGCTCAATCCGTATCCCTTCTAACGCCACACCTCCAGAGAGGTCACACCGGAGCGTTAAGTGTCGAACTCGCATATTCAGACCTACTTAAAGGATTCGGGTGGTTACGAGGAGGGCATTCAATACCGTAAGCGGTGATATACAAAGCTACATGTGCAAAATGCCAGTTACTGCCTTACTCGCCAAGTCCCCTGACCCTCAAAATGTCTAATTAACCGATCTGGGTCTCCAACCTCAACTTACTGCAGACAAGGTACTCGGCGTGGAGCTGTATGCAGGCACCTCATTTTTGGTGCTTGGTGTTCAGCCTTACATTAGGCAAACCCTGCGCCCTGTTCGTTTTTGTTTTGTTGTTTACGGTAGTGGCGTTTACAGTTATAGGATCCTGTATTTGGCCGAAGGGGCTGGGTTCAACTATTTGTTTCACACCTTCTTAAGAACTTTGTGGTTCTTAGGATGAGTTCTTGAAATGTATCCTACTACATTAAGGACTTTGACGCTGGGGTTTCTTCGAAGAGATCCAAAACAGTTGAAAAGTTGAAACACTACATCCCCGCCCTTTTCGAACGTCATTATAGAACTTGCTAAGTGCCCACTTCTGACCCTCAAAGAAGGCGAGAAGCCAAAAAGACCTCGGCCTCGTTGATGTCCCGCGTCCGCCGCGGCGACGTGAGGAATCCTTACTGTAGGGGTTTTATAATGATTACCTATACTATTTTTAGGGGTTCCTTATTATAACTATAGTGCAATGGGCCCCAAAGCCCTATTAAGTATTAAGTCCCCTAGAGATTATGGGCTTCGTGTTCTCGGGCTTCTAAGATGACTGCTTTGTTGCCTTGCTCTTTGCACGGCCAGGGGAGGTCGATGGTGCTGGCAAGACATTCCTTGAAAGGGAACTCAGGCGGGCCACGTTGCGCCTAGTTCACAGTTTCCTTGCACAATTTCACCGTCGAACCTTGTCATCCACCCAGCAGAGCACCCCCCACAAGCAGGTAGTTCGGGTTTCCGAACCTCACAGCTCGGGCAATCCGGGCAAGGCATCTGACGAATGAAGAACAGAAGAAGCTGGACCTGACGAAAGCCGCAGAATTAAGCCACCGTGTCGACATCTTTCCTGGTGCATACAATTTTTGCAAACTTACAAGTGCAAAAATGAGAGGAAAGTTTCAGCCGCACAGGTTCAGCAGTTGCACGCTCAAGGCACCGGCCGTCAGCACACTGCAGCAGTAGTTCCAGGAGGAGCAGGCGGCACTGCAGGCCTCCGGCCCCGGCATACGATTGGCCGCCCGGGAAGGAGGTGGCGACGTTGGAGGATGTGGTGGTAGTACCATCCAGTCGTCGGTCTGAAACTCCTGCTGCTGCGCACGGGAAAGCCGCCAGCCGAAGAGCCAAGCAACCACCCATTGCCCGGCCAGAAGCTCGGATTTCGAATTTCGGGCTGAGTAGTTTCGCATCTTGAGCAGGACCAAACGTCTTAAAGCATCACTGCCGAAATCCTCAAAGCCTCCAGAAGTTTCGATGCTTTCTTGCGCACCGGAATTCGTGACTGTTTACGATTCTTCAGGACTGAATCGATATCTGAGTGTTCCATGCTTCGCAGGAGCCAGGGCACGGTAGTAGACCATTCGAGGCATATGAAACCTGAGCTGAGCGATGTGGGAAAACGGCTTACGGCCTCAGTTTCTAGTGAGCCTAGTTCAGCAGCCCAGTATGAGTCTTTGTTTATTGTCGGTTTGATGGGCTGCACATCTCTAACCCCGAACCGCCCTAAACCCCAAAAGAGTAGACCAAAAACATCTACGAGTACTACCTGCTAAACCCTTGCAAGCACGCCAGATCCTGTGTTGCCCTGTTGTATGAGTCCTTTGAAGAGGTCCCTAAGCCAACGACGAACAACACCCGCCCCAAACAAAATCGGAATTGTAGGCTTGGGGATTTCTGTAAGACATGAAAGTCGCATAAGGGCTCATGCTCTTAACATGTTAAGGCTCAGAGATTCACCGCAGCAAGGCTCCTGAACGCCAAACCTCTGTCTTTCTATAGATTGTCACCAGGGTACCTCAAGAGAAGGATCTCTGCATTTCCTTTGGTCTTTCTCCGTTAGAGCCAACCTTCCGCCACCATAATATAGGGGCCTTAATAATTAGAATAGGGTTTTGGGGCCCTCCATACTATACTTATAATAAGGAACGCCTAAAATAGTATTGCAACTTTTTAGGCCCCTACCATGACCCAATGCTTTTGAAGGCTCATCCTTCGGGTCCCAGCGCCTTTTTTGCCCCACGCAGGCCCCAGGCTTTAAACCCTAAGCGTCAGAACCCAAAACCCCTAAACCCAAAATATCCCTAAGCCTGATACATCCTTGAACACGAATTTACACACTGCGAGTCGCTGGTTTGAGGACCAAATCTCCACACCCTGCACCTCGGGAGCAGCGAATTCGTGTCAGGGTTTAGTTTGGCGTTTAGGGTGCAAGTTGTTGGGCTCGGAATGTGGGGGCTCAGGGTTTAAAGCTGAGTGGCTCAACTTAGATGACTAACGTAAGGATTTTTTAGACCAGGGTTCCGAGATGGTTGGTAAAGGAGTACTACTCGAACTCCCTACGGCTACACTTGATAGTGCACGCTTTCGTTCTGTCATCGACGGATCCTGGGGGAGTTCCATGTGTGGTCTGCAGGGCGTCGTTGGCGTGCATGAGCTCTACAGTCAGGTCATTTATGAAGAGCGAATCTGACATGGAATGTATGCCGAGGGTTTCAGGTTGAAGTTCAGTGCAGCTCGCTAGGTTTAAGCCTGAGAGGCTCCAAGGCTGAAGGCATGTTTGGGAGTAGTGTTTACTAGTGTCAGAAGTTCCGCAACGGGCTTGTCAAGAGTTTCAAACGTACTCATCTTGCCCACAGTTCTAGCGGACCTGAGTGGCGAAACAGTCTGAAAACATGGAGCTGTTGAACTCACCAACGCCGCTTGATTTCAGCCCAGAGCTGAACTCCATCCGCAAAGCACCAGTCTTCATGTCCGAAATCTTAATTCTGTGCCCGGCAGCCATCATTGGTGGACCGCCGAAGACGCAGTCAGCAGTGAAACAGGTCGGTTCCTGCGTAGGCACGGTTGTAGAGCCGATAAGTTTCAACTCATCCCGGTTGACTTCACCAGTTTGCTCTGGCCATGCTGGCCATCATCATGGATACCGAGAGGCTCGGCAAGACTTTAAACCCAAGAGCGACGCCCAAGGTGGAGAATATATGATATGCCTATCTTAGCGGTAGGGTATGCTTGGCTGGTGCGACAAATATGGGACCAAGCAGGCAGGCTGCAAGTGAGATTACAAGCGCTCTCAGTGGGGCTTCTGTACTACATAGCTTTACTTGCAAGCTACAATGCTAACTAAGTCCACTGATCGGCGGTGCCAAGTAAGCCTCTAAGCTAAGTATGTTAAGAACTCCTTGCACAACATGCTGCAGCAACACATTAACCTTTGCAATGGCCTATGCTCGGAAGCCCTAGGGAACAAAACCAAGTGCTGCCCGCGCCCGCGTCCTTACCACCGTTCCGGAAGCGCTCCGGTAGCTCGTAAACATAAACTGTGGGACCCTCCTGGGCTACTTAGTGTTTGCATCTCTGTGTCTGGGTGTAGGAGTTCAAAGCTGTGGCAACCTTTTTGTGGTTTGCTTTATCTATTCATGTAGGGATCGAAAGCCGGGCATTCGTGTTTTAGGGCTTGTGGCTTGGGTTAATTTAGGTTAGGGTTTAAAGGGTTCAGGGTCAAGGATCTACACAGGGCTTCGCTTAGGCTTAGGCCCTTGCAGACCTGTACTACTTCACGAACAGGCTTAAACAGTTTACAGGGCTGTAGGATCTGATAGACTTGAGCGTTTCGGGTTGTGGGCTTAAAGGCTTAGAGCACAGATTTGGTGACCCTTCTGTGCGTACTCTCCGGCCATGTAGGGCTTGTTGGGCATACATACCTGCAAGCAGTATCAGGCCTGACGCAGTAGTCTATGAAAGACAAGAGATGCTTCCAATCAGTCACTCGACAAAACACAAAAAGCCACTCTCTTTGTTTATCTATCTGTATGTCTATACATATATATATTCATATAAATCTATGTGCACATGATGTAACTTTATGGCACATCCACAAGCCGTGATGCGTATCCGTCGGCCACTGTCTGCAACTTTGGCAGGTCAGGTGCGCCTCAGCCGCACGCTGGAGGTCTTCGCACTGCTTACAGCCCTAACGGTTTTCGGAAGCATCAAAGGATTACCCGAAACATTGTCGAGAGAGCCCGAATAAATGATCCGAGGTGCCTTGCTTCACACTCTCGGCCCCCGTTACCGTTACGTAGGAGTTTCAGAAGGAGCACAAGAAGTCAGAGTCCTCGAAACTGGCGCAGAGTCAAACTAAACCTGGGATACCCTATATACTCGTCATTCTGAATCCTACACCCTTCAACAGCCCCTCACTACACCTGCAGGCATTAAGTGCCACTTTTTTGTCTGGCCCTTGCATCGCGCGGGTCTCCTGCTCGCTGGGTTTCGATACTACCCAATCTCATAGCTGGGGCCTCGGGTATTGCGCATGTGTAACATCTCCTACAGCATGTACATATGCACAGCAGAAGATAGCAACATGACATACCACACGTGCTCATATATATATATATATATATCTATCTATATCTATATCTATATCTATATCTATATCTATATGTATATGTATATATATATATATGTATATGTACATGTACATGTATATATATATGTATATATGTAAATATGTATATATGTATATGTGTATATAATTATATATATATGTATAAGTCAATATATTATATACATATACATATACATATTCATATACATGCATACTTACATACAGACGTATCCATACAAAGGCAAGATGCACCGCCCCTTTGCCCAACTAACGAAACATCAGCGTAAGCACGGCTACCGGTGGGGGTAGCATATACATACATACATACATACATACATACATACACACATACATACATGCATATATTTACACAGAAAGGGACAGGTCTATGCGTACATACACAAATCTATGCACGTACGTACATCGAACATACAAACATACAGACAGACAGACATGCATGCATACATACCTGCAGACAGACGAAGAGGACGGACAGACAGACAAGCAGACAGACAACGACGGACAGGCAAACAGGCAGGCAGGCAGGCAGGCAGACAGGCAGGCAGACCACACGGAGGAGCATGATGGACGCATACGCAATGCACTACCTGTCATCTCACGACTTGGTATTCATATTGAATGATTGTCACGCCTCTACTCTTAATTTGTCTTCTACTTTACTCATTGCGCCCTACACTCGACCATGTCAATGGCGGCCCCGAGGTGCTATGAGAACCCCACGGCGCCCGCGGCCCCTATCCGTGGACGACGGGGTTTCCCGAAGACTCCAGTATCGCTTTGACAGAATTTGAAGAATATTGTCAGAACGTTTATCTGAGCTCTGGACTACAAAGCGTTGGTGAAGGGGTGGCGGTTGATGAAACAGAGGAAACACCGAAAACGGGCGCGATAGTCACCTTCAGAATCCGGAGAGACCGAAGTCCGGCTCTTCCTCAGGTTTTCAAGCTCATCTTCGTGAACATGTCGGAGATGAGCTGCTGCATGACGCCTTCCTGTTTGTCATCATCCACCACTGCCACGCGCGGTGCCAGCAGTGTGAGCGCACCGCCTGGGAAAAGCCTGGGTTAGAGATTCCTTGACGTTCCCTTTCTCACAAATCATGTGAAGACCCTAAAGGGGCCCTCATGCTACATACCTACATGGAAACAAGCTTGGAGACCGAACAAAACAGCACCAAGGGCCGAAGAGCACGCCATCCAAGCCTCGAGAAGCTGCAGCCCCAAGTAGCTCCGAACGGTTCTGCTCTGACTCAGCCTGACAGCATCTGTGCACAACATCTTTCTTTTAGGGAAGTAATTAGAAGGGCCATGAAAGGTAGGTTTTCTTTCGGACCACACATAGTCCAAGTTAATTCAAGAATACACTCCTTCTCAAAACATGGCCTGTAGGGTCCCTTCATGTTGAATCCTGCGATAATCCATTCCTGCAAGCGGCTCTGGGAACCTGACTGTCTTTGTCGAAGCCTGAAAAATTAGTCTGCATTTTGGGGCGGTTTTCGTGTACGTCGCCAAACCACCCCTCCTGTGTTCCCCGAACCTCCCTACTAGTAGGGTTTGGGGGTTTATTGTACTAGAACTATAGTAAGGAACCCCCAGAACCTTTAGTTATAGAAGTCCCTACATTACCAGTAGGAGCCTTCAGCAGCCTCAAAGACTTGTCCAGCTTGCTCTGCACGACCCGGCACGTTTTCTGGTCCTCCTGATGGGGAACCAGAAACAGCTGCTGAGATTGTCCGGTTGGCTTGGGATTCCCAAATATGACTCCGTGTTGACGGTGTAGGGTTTCAGATAGATGGGCTAACATGACCCGGAACCCTCCCCATGACCTCCATCGCTAGGGAGGATCGGCGGACGGAGGCAGCGCTCAGGTGAAAGTCCTGCTCGTCATCATCCGCGGAATCATCGCAAACGGGCCATGCCTTTCAACTCTCTTTCAGGGGCTTAAATCATGCCATAAACTTTGGAGGTCTTCTATTGTCCGTTCTCTTCCCTGTTAATTATCTCCTTGTGGGGTTTATATGTTGATGAAGGAGCATCCCGCCATGCCTGGCTGTACAGCATCGTCGAGACTGGCAGCCGAACCTCCTCCCAGTCTCCGGCATCGCAGCTCCGTTTCATGGCGGCGGGCTGTCAGGTCTTATAGGTGTTCCGTGCTAGAAACTGTGGGCTGGAGGGTCTACAGGCGCTACTGTAGCAAGTTAGCTGGGGATTGGAGCTCGGAAATTGAGATTGCAGGCTGACTGGAGCCACGAGCTGCTAGACGAGACAGAAGAGAGAATGACGAAGTAGTAAAGGAAGCTGTCAAAGGAATGAGCTACCACCAATGCGTTATGCTACCTGTAACAGGGCATCCAAACCATAAAGATAGACATGCCGAAAAAAATCCAAACAGGTTTTCCCCATTACCGGGGCAATTAGACCAGGCCGCCCATCATCGGGCAAGCAACAATAGCAACATCATGAGTGGAGTCATCTCGAGCATCTCAACCATGGCCATAGTTACCACTATCATCGTTACCAACTAGACTTCAAGACCTGACAGCATACAGGCATACACCCCAACCACTGAGATGGTAAAGCCTGCTACCCCAATGCCCTAAGCCGTAAGTCATTGACCGCTGAACAATTATCGCTCTAGTCAACCGCGGAAAACACGCAGGACATGAATCGATGTGATGACAGACTACTGTGAACCCGAGAAGCCCCCAAAACAACCTGCGAAACAAAATGCAGAAGCAAAACCACAAGAAAGATGCAAGACACGCAGAAGCCACCATCACAATAAACAAACAAGACCAAGCCCGGTAGGCTTGTTCCTCAGTGCCTGGCGCTCCGGAATCAATGACTTCTTCTGTATTCCGCAATAGGCGGGCCCGGAGACCACCCCAATGGCTCCTTAGGAGTTCGGGTTTGGGTTTAGGGTTTAGCTTCTATGGTTTTGCCGGTTCTGGGGTTTACTCCGTTGACTGGGGGAAGGAGTTTAGGCTTCTAGGGTTAACGGTTTAGCCAAGGGGGACAGCAAGGATTTACGGTTTGAGAACTTGGACTTGTGACGTAGGGCTTAAAAGCTCGAGTGTGAAGGGGTGATAACAAGGCTTCTACATGGATTTTGATACATCTTGGTTGAGGGCAACCAGATTTTCTGCAAATGGCCGAAAGCTTGGGGGATTGAATACTCTGGCGGGATGCCGTTCTGCGGATCTAGTGAAATAGTAAGTATGTAGGTTATCATCATGCAGCCCTAAAGCTTCGTGGGTTACCTTGGTTCAACAGCTGTCTGTGGGCAGGTATGCTTTCGGTGCTTGGGCTCGGAGCCGGAGAAATTACAATTTCCTGTCTAGTCGACACGGAGATTCGATGGCTCTTGGAGCGATTCCTTGAGCCTTTGTTTTTTGAAGATTCCGAGGTTGCTTCATCCATGAATCCCGAAACCGTAAAAGCGCTCAAACCCGGAAGCCTGGAGAGCATCCCAAGGCCGAGGCGCGCTGCTAAGCTTGGGGCTGCAGGCTAAAACCCGAGGGCCTACACACAGCTGCAAAATTCAGATGGGCTGAATTCTAGCAGCAAACCCAAAGCAACCGAGAAGTCCAAAATGTGAAGTCCTTCCATCCATAAACCCCAAATCCTTAGCCTTAAACCTCAAGGTTTAGGGTTTAGGGCACCCTAAACCCTAAACCCTAAACCCTCGACGAAAGAAAACTCTGAACTGACAAGTGGCTCATCTCCGTGGCTTTCTCCGTCTGGGCCTCTCAGAAGTCGTGCTTTGGAAGAGCCGCCACGCTTAATAAGGGGCCTTGATAATTAGAATCGGGTTTTGGGGCCCGTTATACAAGAAATATAACAAGGAAACCCCCAAAATAGTATAGGTACTTATCTAGGCCCCCATACTATGTAACTTACCATCCGTCAGGGTTCAGGGTTTAGGCTTAGCCTTAAGGGTTTAAGCACCTGACAACCCGGGACTCTGTCGCCAAAAAGCTTGGTAGGTATAGTCTTGAAGGTTGCAGGTTTGGAACCAATGATTCTGGCAGAATCCTCTGTATTTCGAAAGCTGAGTGCCACCTCATACCGTAGAAATCATGTCAGGCTTCCCCTGCACCCCTATCCTGAAGGTTTTCGGCTCGGAGCCCAAACTTGGCCCCAAACCCAAGCCCCAGCACGGTACTGCAAATCAAAACCCCCCCAAACACTTTGCGGTCAGGGTTTACTTGCGTTCGCGATTTCTGCTGCGGGTCGTTTTGGAAGTAGGCTTGAGTTCATGTAGCAGAGTCTTCATCGAGCCAAGCAGCATAGCAGTTCCCGTCCTCCCAGTAAGTGAAGAAGCTGCAGTGCTCCGTGCCTTGGATGTGAAAAAGCATGTACGTTAAAAAGCTTGTATATTTGAAACTAGAGGAAATATCTGAGTTCGCCGATTCAGGCTTCAAAACCAAACCTTTTGAAGCCAGCTAAGCGCATGGGTGCCTATCCAGAGTTTGTCGCTCTGTGCCCGCGGGCCTTAAACGAAGCAAAGAACGAAAGATTTGCTCATCAGAGTTCTCCCGGGCCTATCTGAAAGTCACACATACCCTACAAACATTTGTCAAAGGCCATCAGACAATTCCCTTCATCGGAACGCACCAGAGTCCCTGTTTGAAGGGGGGGTTCTACCTAGATCTCCGTTCACACACTCATTTCAGCGAGACGCCCTTCCTGGTTTCGAAGTTCGTCGGCGTGAAACTACCCTCACTACATGCAGTCAGCAAGCTCAAACCTCTTCCACGAAGTGAGAAGGCTTGCCTTGCACCTCTTGAGTTCTACGGAAAGCCGCCGCATCACCGCTGTCGTCTAACGTCCAGAATCTAATGGAGTTGTAGAAAGCAGATCTGATTCCGAAATCTTGCAGGTACCAGTACTCTCCGCGAGTTTTGGGAAAGCGTCGCAGCACGTGGCTGGGTCTGACCAACACTTCGTAGGCAGTTAGGTTCACCATCATGTTGGCGGTGGTTCTGGCCACCAGCATTCCGACGAAGCACACCCAAATTGCGTCAAACGCAGCCGTAATCAGAACCAGAATTGGTTGCAACTCTGCTCCAAGGGACCCACTTCTCAGGGATTCCAACAGCTCAGCGAAGGAGCCTCGAGAGATCTCCGGAAACACCGTGTCGAAAGCATAAAGACAGACTGTGTAGTGGAAGTAGAGGAGGGCGGCAAGAAGCACGGTGATGAAGGAAAAGAAAGATCTTTGATTGCCCAAACCCACGCTGTTGTCTATCCAAGGACAGTGATGGTCCATCCGATCGACACATCGACCTTGTTCCTTGCAGTGGTGCGAGCGAAACTTGCGTACGGTGCGGCAGATAATGCACACCTTCTTGAAGTCGCCCTTCTCCACCAAGGTCAGATACTCGCTAGACCCTTGTGCCAGCAAGTGCTCCACTCTTGCGCGGCCCAGATTCTCCACTGCAGCACGTTCACGCTCGCTTAGAGCCACAGTTGCTCGCTCCAGCTGGGCCTTTTGCGAGCGGCCATCGAATTTCGAAGCGATCAAGGGCTGCGATTCGCCCAAGGCTGGGCTTCGAGGATCGCTGCAGCCACAGCCTTCTTTGAGTCGTTTCCGTGCTTCTTGGAGAAGATGTCGCTGATAGTTGAACTTGTTCTGCTCTAGCTCCAGCTTCGTGACCTGCGGACAGCTTCTGAAGAACGCTGTCACAATGAGCCATCTGTGACTCGATCGGCTGATCAACATCGAACGTCCCTGCTGGATCTTTGACCAGCAGGTGCTTCTGGGAGTTTATGGTGCGTGGCTGAAGCCAGCCAGGATCCGAGAAGAGGCACTGCACCCACAGCAGCAGTGACAATCCCACTAGCATCGACCAGATCAGGACGGCTTCTGGGTTTCTAGCCGCAATTCCCGGCGCTAGGACAAAGGCAAATACGATGATGTTGTAGACAACGAAACAAAGGAAGAGACCCGCGTAGTTATTCTGGAACAGGTATGGCCGGCCAAACAAAAAGTTAAAGACCTGGCACTTGTGGAAGTCCAGTACCAAGTGCCTCTTCCCTTTCTGCATTGCGAGTTCAATCGGGGTCTCGCCAGCGCTATCTGGGACGTCTAAGAGGTGCACTGCCCCGACTTCCATGAGCATTTCCGCGATCAGCGTGTGTCCTTGCAGGGCTGCCTGGTGAAGTGCAGTCATGCCTTCTCGGTCTCGGTGAGCAATACTGGCAGATCGCGAGAGCAACCACTGAACCGTCTTCTTGTTCCCTTGGTGGCATGCCCATAGCAGGGCGGTTCTGCCGCAATCATCCTGCTCCTCCAAGCTGACGCCTTTGAGGTACAGCCACTCCATCACAGGGCTGTTGTCCGACTGTGCGGACACAAGGAAGGCAGTGAAGCCATCACAGTCGCGGATCGAGAGAAGAGCTCTGTTGGCCCTGGTCATCGCATCCAAAGCTATGACATTGGAAGACTTCGCGGCCCAATGAATTGCGCACTCTCCGGAATTATTGGGAAGGTCAGGTCGCGCCCCTCTTTCCAGTAACGGGGTGAGGAGTGAGTCTAGCCTGAACCAGACAGCATAGTGGAGAGCTGTGTTGCCGTCCGAGTCCTGATCCTCTGCTCTGTAGCCCTGCGACAGCATCTCGACGACCGCCTGAGGGTTCTGTTGCGCGGCAGCCTCGGCAACGGATGCATACCTGGGAGTTTCAGAAAATCGGGGACTCCAGTGTCATAGGACCCTAACTCAGCTAAATATGAATGGGGGCCTTCTTACTATGGATCCCAACCCTAACACCTAAAACAATCGGAATCTTATCATGAGGATCCCAACTGAGGTACCCTGTTTTCTGAAGCCCCCACCTGCTGCCACTGCTGCAGGGCATGACATTCGGCGCATGGCTCTTCATGCTCAAGGGCAGCCGTCAACGAAGAGTCGCGGAGTTCCCGCTTATAGCTTCTGCTAAGTTTCGGTACTATGGCTTAGTGACTTAGTGCTTGGCAAACTTCGGGTTGGATCAGTTTCGAGCTCCGATGCTGAGGTTCAGAGAAACATGGTCACAAACACCCTACTGGTAGCAGTCCAGCTCGACCCCAGAAAGCCAAAACGCCTAGACCAGTCAGAGTCAGCCCAAATCCTGACCCTGCAGCCTGAACCCTCAACTCTCTTCCACGAAAGCATTTTCGTCCACGGATCAGCCGGATGAAAAGGATGCCGCCGAGATGCATTGACAGTGCTTCCGGCACTCCGCCGCACTGGAGGCCTCAAGAAGCCAACAGTGGCCGTGGGGGTTGGGCATTGGGCTCAGAGTCCAGCGATGTATTGCTTCTGGGTTTAGACGGTGCTTCACAAAGAAACCTTAACACGGTTAGCTCTGGGTATGCGGCGTGTCTAAACAACCCGGCCGAAACCCACATCTTAGCCACATTCGTGTTCCCTCGTACTCAACACGCTCTCAGCAATTAAAAAAGGTTAAGAGACTCTTTAAACAGCCCTATCCCAATTGGCCCCAAACCCCAAATCCAGTCTCAGTCACCCAGTAGGCCCTTAGTCCTCTTGCCTGGCAGTGCCGAGCATGAGACTCGAGACGCAAAGTATCAAAGTGCCTTGCGGCCTTTTTTTTCGCCAGCTCCCCGTTTGGCCCCCCGAAGCCCGAGCCGCTAGAATCAAGTACTATAGACTATAGGGATCCTGATCTACTTCCCCCTAAACCCTAAACCCTTACCGAGGATTGAGACTATTCGTGGGGTTCGTGATGATAAATGTAGTATAACTTGCCCCGAAACCCGATTCCAGGCAAAAGTATCGAGCAAAGAGAGCAAAGAAACTAAGCTAGCTAACCTAACGAACACGTACACCAGAAAGCCATCATGCTTCAAAGATTTTTAGGAGCAAATCCTAAGGCCCTAAACTCAAATGCCTCTCACATACATCCCATGAAACATCTGTAAGCGGACCCTGATATCTTCGCTTATGTTCAAGACCATCCTGCTGTGTTAAGGAATGTTCCTCGCTTAATGGCTGTTCGACTGGCTCGGGCCCGGGCACAGAGAGAGCATGAGGCTGCCAAGCCGTAAAGTGTAAATGCTGGATATACCCTCAGACAACGAACAACAAACCCTGTATACCCCAAGCCCCCAAACCCTCGTAATACCTACACCATGAACCCCTAAAACCCGCCTTTATCTGGGACAAATCGTGGCCCGACCGCCCCCGCGTGGGCTCGAAGCAGTCGGGTGTAGGCTCGAGCTCCGGCACCATTTGCAGGGACGCTGCCTGTTAGCGGTGTTTTTGACACTCTTCTCGATTTGTGCGTGTCATCCTTGCGCAGAGTAGCATGGTGTTTTAGGGTTGCGGGTTCAGGGTTGAAGGCTTACAAACATGTGTATTTCTACATGCATGTATGTATGTATGTATGCATGCATGCATACATGCATACATATATGTGTATATATATATATATATATTTATTTATTTGTTTTTATTTAGATATACAGATAATATGTGTATAACAAAATGTATACACCACATATACACCTACACTTTTAGTGTTTCACTTTTGGCGTTACAGTTGCAGTCACATGACATGAAGCCTTTGCTCAGTGGCCATATGTACAATGATAGGTGCCCGCGATTGGGTTGCTGTGCTCAAACTCCTAACTAAACCCTTAACCCTGAACCCCAGATACAGCCTATGCTTACTGCTTAGTACTTCCCTTGATTGTTCAAGCAACCTGGATGTGCTCGCTGGCTGCAGGCCGGGTCGTCATTGCCTCCTCTGTCACTTGAGAAGCACTTATATATATATATATGGTCTCCTCACGACCTGCATCATGCCCAGTGCTTCTCTTACTAACTCTTCTGCCTTGCCTCAACCCTGAAGACAAACACATCCAACCTCACCCCCTAAAGGCCCTCCAACACCGCACAAGCGATCAATCTCCCTAATCTATACTAAATCTCTGCAACATCTGCGGATTTACGCACTGCGCTCTCAGAAACCCTAAATACCCCCCAACCCGAAAACTCCCTGAAGCTCTCCTGTCCAAGCCTCAACCCGCATACAAACCCAAACCCCGGGCTCTCCTTCGTTGGCGAAGGCTCCTCGACCTCTGCCCACCCAGGCGCCGGAGGAGCAGCTTTGGCATCCTAGAGATGTTCTAGGGTTTCTTTTTGGGGGAGAATCCTACAAGCTCTTTTCAGAAAGATGTTCTAAGTCTAGGGTTTGCTATTTGGGGAGAAGGGGGAGAGCACAAAGGGTTCTAGAAGGTTGTACAAGGGTTTGGGGTTCTACTTGGCCTACAGTATTTCTCGTCATATATCTCAAACGGCTTCTAACAGTCGTGTGAGATTCGACCACGAGTTTGGGGTGCATGGTCGGGTTACCAAGTAAGCATTAAGTTCAGGGTTTAGGGTAGAATTAAACCTCCGTGTCAGCGTAAACTAACCGAAGAACCTCAAGAGCTCGAACCGACCTTTGCAGGGCTGCGTCAGCCTGATAGGGTCCATGATCATATATGCTCTAGCTTGAAAATGGTTCCTATAGAGACACTTCAGGTCAAAGTGTATACTATATGGGTGCATGGACCCTGATGGGTCTTGCGAGGTTCGAAAGCCTTTCCCCTCCCGCTATTCAGGTAAAGCCCGCAATACCCTCTAATTATAGCCCAAAAGCCAAAATGTTTAATTCATTGACTGTTTGCACCGAACCAGAACAACAGGGATTAGATCTACAGGGCTTGTTCGACAGGATCGGCAAATTTTGACAAATAAAGACAAATAAAGACAAATTAAAGACAAATAAAGACAAATAAAG